>JAOTOL010000848.1:110000-146057 GCA_034440575.1 Imbricaverruca yamaguchii | reverse complement strand
CGCTGGTTGTGGTTTCGTGTGGTATGTGTTCGGATGCTGTCTGTGTGTCTTGATGGTACGAAAAGTGTATAGTTATTTGGTAACCGTAAGTAGAATAACATGTTTCGTGGATATTTTCTTCAATTTTGTATTAGTTTTTAGTGGTATTTTTGTTCCTTCTGCATGTTTGTGTCGGAGTACATGTGGAAGTACAGAGCCCTTTCTATCCAGTATGAATCCGAGTGCAAAAATGTTTTAAGATATGAAATCTCTTAAGAAGTGCGTTAATTCCTACCCTGGTAACAACAAATATGTAGTTACCTATTAATGCTAAGCTTGGTATTCATAATACATATCATGTATGAGTCAATCCTAGTGCCAGGTACACAAAACACAGAAATTGGTTGTGATTGTAAAAAATAGTATGGAAGAGAAACAGTCCTGCGCCGCAATAGGCATCTGCACTGAATAAAATAGTGTCGATTCGTTATCTACCACACGCGCGTCTGATATCATGTCAGGCGCGGATGTAACAAATAACAAACAAAAGGTACGTTTGCCAGAGAGTATCAAAGTTATCCTTAAAGTCTGTATGACGTCAGACGAAGGTTTTTAAAAAATTTCAAGCTGGTTGCGAAAATCTTTTCGGAAATCATATGACATGGTCACTTTTATTTCTGCTTCTTCTACAAGCAAACATAATTGTCTTCGGCTTACCAGGTTAGTTATAAACCTGTCCCATTCTTTCCAGTGAACATTTAAAATGGGATGATACAGTTTGACCAGATCGCGACCCTTGCCATCCCATTTGAATATGGGGTCAAGTACTCGCATTCTGCGGACAAACAAAATGGGCATAAGTGATCAGATGACATTCCAGTTCGAAATGTACAACCATGGTATACATTTATCTTTTTTCTTCAGAACATGTAAAAATGGCTAATAGTAAGGAATGGTAAATTTCAGCGCGCTTCCGCGCGCAATTTCCCCCGCTTTCGCGGCGAAACCTTAGGGGGGGGGGGGTTAGGTATATACCCCCAGCCGTGCGAGGGTTAATCGCGAGAAAATGTGTGGAGAAGACAAATAATACATCGAAGTAAATTTATCTTTTTTTCAAGCTAGTCACCATACCAGGCATTCCACATGCCAAGTCTGGCACGAGACTATCATATAACAGCAATTAGGAAAACGTGGGAGGCCAAGCAGAAACCGGAGAAGCGCACGTAGAGTTGCGAACGCACATATTGCGCAATACGCAAACTTCGCGCTTAGGCTTTTGGAGGAAAGGATTACAAGTATTAACTGCACATTAGGGCTGCAGTAAAAAATGCTCCTATTGCAACACCTAGTGCGTGGACCATTCCAAATCTAACAATTTGATCACTGTTTTGATGTCTAACATTAACACCCAATTTCAGAAGTTTTTTACTTTTTATTTCCGACTCCAGAGCAAAAAAAAAATCATTCTAGCCGACATATCCATTTCAAAACTGTTAGATGGCACTTCTGGGAATCTCCAGGCCTGCCCTTTTCTAATTCTTTATCCGTGACCGGAGAGGCATGTACCCAGTGTTTCCTACTCTTGCTCTTGGCTGCGTCATTGTGTACGGATGGAATTTCTAAACTGTCGTAAGACAAATAGTAGGACGGTTGCGTTAATTGATGCATATGATTCGATGTGCATTTTAATTTGATTGGTGTGGTGTGTGGTGACTGTCTAGACTCGGCGATCCAGATGATTACATCAGTGCACATGTTTGAGCAGAGGACATTGTTTTCGATTCCAATGATTTTGTAGAAGCTGTGCCCCTTCTTGGAAGCCTTCTTGACACTGAACTCGCCTAACCAAAACTTTGGCTTCGTCCCTCCCTAATGTTAGGCACCAATGAAATAACGTCACCCATCGTCATCACAGTTCAGGCCTGCTGTGCTCCGATGGTCCATCAAGGCCGATGTGTTTTAGCATGCAAATCGGCGCATAAATATTTTATTTCATCGTTGTGTGTTTGTTGTATGGAGTGAGGGGACAGTGACGGCGACATTGAAGTTGACGATGACGATGACGATGACGATAACGTTGACGATGACGATGTCATGACGATGATACTGTCATGAGTTCACTGCATGACAATGTAGTTGCATGCTATGGCTCACAGTATGGATTGACATGTACTGTGCACTGCTCTTTTGCTTGTGACTTTACCTGATACTGGTCGATTTTCCCGTTGGCGAGGATGCTGAAAAAGCATAAACCTATGCATCGTGAAATAAAAGTAAGAATTATTGATGTCTGAAAATATAGTGTGCGAAATCTGATGAGTTTTTGGTTGGGGGAGGGGTGGGGGGTTAGTACACTTAGGCCCCCCTATGTTTTTAAAAAATCGACACCCCTGCAGATGGATGAAGTTCAGGGACACCCAAAATTGGTACATAGCATGATTAAGGCAATTCATCCTGCAACCTTGGTCAATTCCAAATTTGCACCTAGGCTTTTCATTACTTAACCTAACCACATATAACTTGGCGATGAAGCGGTGCTCAGCTGATTACGCAACTGGGTGCTCTGCTTCACTACGGCTGTTTGATGGCTTAGCCAAATATTTTCAGCCTACTGTAGGCGTTGACCTTGCCTCCTGGCCAAGTGCAAAATGGAAGTATTAACCAAGAATCTTGTGAGGTTCTGAGCTGTGAGAAGTGGATCATGACAGTTGCTAATCATATATTATGAGGTTTTTATTTTTTTATTTTTTATTTTATTTTTTATTTATAAATTTCATCCGAATTGTTGCTGGGGTGGCTTAAGGAGCCAGGGTTCTATTGCTAAGCAGAACCCTGGCTCCTCCTAGGTTAATAGCCTCCTACGTTCATAACTTCCAAAAATTGAAGGTGAACTTCGAAAACAGCCCGGATAGGAACCTAGCCTAACATAACCTAACCTAACACAACATGACGTTCCAGGTTTTTAGAAGTCAACTTACAGTTTGGAAACTATGCATTTTGGAAGATATGTGCTTTGACAATATACGCGCCTCCTTTCCTGGCTGTTTTGGAAGCTCACTTCCAATTTTTGGAAGTTAGCTTCGAATTTGGAAGTTACGAACTTGTGAAGATGTGAATTTCGGAATGTATGAACGCACTTCATCACGGGGTAGGTACCGAACCCTCAACTTTACGATCGCTAGAATACGTTGACGATGACATTTTCTGAATCTAAATGGAACTTAATTTTGCCCATAAATCACTGACGGACACGTCAGTGGGCGCTAACGGGCCGCTTCAGTTACCTGATGAGAGGGACTAAATGGTCGCTCCCCGCCCCAATCCATCCGACCATTGCTGCGGTCCTCTCTCCGCCAATCCCTGCACACATCTGTACTGATACCGACGGCCGTAATCCAACACCGAGTCTCTGTCCGTGTGCTCCCCTCCCTCCCACCGGTCCGACGCCCCGGCCTCGTCGTCGCCGGTCTGGCGTGAGAGGGGGAGGGGGACTGCCGCGGAGTTTCCCTGGCCGCGCTCAGCCGCAGCCCCAGGGAAGCCGGATCAAACGGCGACCCGACTGGCGACGCGATTCGCCTCGTCGACGGTGGGCCGGCCGGCAGGGTTACACGCAGCCGAAGCCGCGACCAATCGCCGATATTGACGGCCGCTTCCGACTGCGACTGTTTTCCCAGTCGAGTCGGCCAAGAGCCGATTTATGGCCGGCCCCAGACGGAGGAATTTTTTTTTCGTCGCCGGGTTTTGACAAACGAAAGCCAGAATAGTGCAGAAGCTCGCGAAACTAGATTTCTATTCCGAATGCTGTAAACCAAGGAGTTTTCTTCTAGAAATATTGCATTAAAATCGTCATGGTTGACACGCTGATGGTATTATATCACAGATAGCTTTGCAATTGTAGGTGAAAGTTGTGTTAAAATGGATCATGGACAATATATATTATTACAACACTAGCATAGGCTGTGACAATCGTGACGACGGTGAGACGAAAGCAAACAATGCATATTGAATGCAATGCCACTGGTACAAATAATAATACTTAAATAACACATAATAATGATCATGTTAGCGAAGAGGCTCATGATCTCTTGATCAGGCTCCGGCTCGAGAGTCTTTCAAAGTCTCAAGCAATCTGCAGGCTGCAAGGTTTTGGGTCCAGGGTGAGCTACACCAGTGGCGCACCGGAGGGTGGGGGTGGGGGCAGGCCCCCCCCATGAGCCCAAAGTTCCTTTTTGGCCAATAGTGCCCTTTTGACCGAAAAGTGCCCTCTTGGCCTGAGTGTCCCAACTTTAGCCCAAACATCACCTGCCTTATGTGCCCCACCTGTGCCAAAGGTGCCCTTTGGGCCCAAAACTGCTCTTTTGGCCTGAAAATGTCATTCCCCTGTGCCCTTTCCTGTCCTATGCGGCATCGGAAATTAACGCCCCCCCCCCCCCCCCCCCCCCCCCACTCCACACTCCCGGTCAACAAACCTTCCAGTGTACACCGGGCCGCAAAGTGCCCTTTGGATCCGCCCAAATACCCTTTTCGGTCCAGGACCCCTATGGAAAAATCCTGGGTGCGCGCCTGAGCTACGGCATGGTAGCTCAGGCTCATGTCTCTGCACCTTCCCCTGAGAAGTTCAGATTTGAAATGCATGAGGAGTTGAGGCACACGGAGGAGTGAAAAAAGAAAGGATCAAATAATATTCAATATCAATATGCATTTGAAATATGTTTATCCTCTGCAAAGCAAAATGAGAAGTTTGGCTAGGTTAGGTTATTTGTGGGAAATGTGAAACATATTGAGAACACCTTCAATCTGCAAAGAATGAAAAAGGAATTTGGCCTGGTTCTCAGGTTAGTTTTTCAATGATATTTGTTCTGAGAAGAGGTTAGGCTAGGTTATATTACATTATGCTGCATTGTGCCATTGTTGATTTGACTGGGCTAGGTTAAGCAAGGTTACACTATTCTAGGCTAGGCTATAGTGATAATTATGCTATATCATGCTGTGATTAGGTTAGGTTTTTGTGAAATTGTACATTCCATGCTGTATATTACTCATCCACCCCAAAGCCAAAATAACTATCTTCACTCAAAGATTCTTTTCTGGCATTATTTTGCTTGTTGACTGAAAACATGCATCGTAAATGTTTTGTCCTAAGATGCAAATTGTCTACTTCCTGAAGGCTCCTGTTATAAATCACAAGTCCTTGTGTTCAGTATGAATATTCCTGACATGTATGTAAAGCTTACATCACAATATATTTAAAATTGGTAGATATTTAGTTTCAATGCGTTATTTTAGCTTTTAATGGAACAATAATGTCTGGTATGGTAGTTGGCAGAAAAGTTCAGTGCATGATTTTCTGATGACTTATTTAAAATAATTCATACTATCACTGTCATGTTTCCAGTTATGGCAGGCATGGTAAGCTAGGATGCAACACTTAGCAGCATTCTGCATGTGGCTATGTGTCCCATGCTAGTATGCAAAAGCATGCATAACCTTTGAAATGAAGACAACACAAAACTGACGCAGCCTGTCCACCATCCATTGTATATATGACTGCATATATTCCGTGATGCTTGAAATTTAATT
This sequence comes from Imbricaverruca yamaguchii, assembly GCA_034440575.1. NCBI lineage: Eukaryota > Metazoa > Arthropoda > Thecostraca > Neoverrucidae > Imbricaverruca > Imbricaverruca yamaguchii. Next base: position 140,498 of record JAOTOL010000848.1, on the reverse strand, counting down.
CTGATGGAACCTACATCATGCTGTATAATGCCATTACTTGCCTAATATGTCTATGGAGCCAAAACTTGGAACAAAACTGTCAACTGTAAGAATTGGGGAACAATACATATCAGCATAAGATTAGCTGCTGACCGTGAGTGCAGAACTAGCCCTGGTATCAGGTCAGCTGCTTTCTTTGACAGTGCAGCTTTATATTACACTTTTCGTGTAAGCTGATGTTATTCACTGCTTGCCCTGTGATTATGTGGTCACCACTGTTTTTTTTTTAGAAGAAGGGGGTAAGGTAACCAGATATGCTTGAATTCTCTTCGAGGTTAATGGGCTAAAGTTTATTTCATGTTTTTCATTTAATTTGTCTTTTCTTTTTTTCTTTCGATTTTGTGGGTATCAGCAGGCAATGTGCAATGCATGAGTGTTCAATTTATCACTGCTATATATTTAGCATGCACAAACTATCATTTCACAGTACAGACAGCACAGCATGCACTTTCACAATACATGGCCAATGCAGTTGGTGCAACCTAAGCTCCATGTAGAAGGTGAAACATTGTGAAGCATTCCTCACACAGACGTCACCACCGCCACGCGATGACGGTAGGGACGTCTGTGGCCCTGGTGTCTCCGCTGCATTCTCAAATCAGGGTAGTGCTGCTGTCAAACTATAAGGGTTTGAGATACTATGGACCTAAGTCATGACATGTAACAAGAAAACATAATTGTGCTGAGGCAATGTTATAGAAGTTATGTTCCAAAAATTCTTGTTGAGTGCCAAATTTCAGTACTCCATCAAAATTTCAGTACTCCAAGGTACTGCACTAGACACAACACATGCCACACTAAAAATATTTTTCATTGAACTACCTGGCTGGTTGCTTTTCTCCCGATGTATCCTTTTGTTTTTCATGACTGAACAATCCAGATATCTCATTTCAGTTCTGACTTCTGTTTTTTTATGCATCTTTGCTTCCATTTGTATTTGCTATATTATATGCTGCAAAAATGGCTAGAAGATGCTGAGTCAGGTCAGTATTCATACAATTGGTATTATGATTTCTGAGTGTGAGCGATTACATTGTGCAATAAATCATGATGCATATTTCATTTCCACGTTTAAGGATGTCGAAAAGAAGCATGATGGGTAATTATACAATGTTACTGCTGCGAGTTTGTCTAAGATAGTCTGATATGCATGTCCGGTATGCTGTTCCTTGCATTTTATTGGTGTTCGTTAAGCCGCAAATGGACGGTGCGAGCTGTCTCAGGAATGTAGTTGACCTGTTGACCGTTGTTCATGCAAATATTGCAACTAATCCTGTGCATCAACCCAGATAGATGATATTTGCCCAGAGAGGTGGTATCAGAAGATGAGCAGCATGTCAAGGAATAAGTGAAAACACCTAGCTCTTTAACAGGAATTTGATGTTTTAATTCAAACAGAAGTGATGTATATCGACGAAGACCGCTACGCCAGTGGGTGCTGCTTGCAAATAAGTAATCATGGAGGCGCGGAGGCGAAAAACATATATGGGATCACACGCACACATGCATATATATATATATATATATATATATATATATATATATATATATATATATATATATAATATATGTGCATATTTCGTTCAAAGTGACTGTGAGTTCAGCATTGGTGATCTGCCTACTTATTGCTTCGATTGGTCGTATGCTTTTCCTTGTTTTCGCGCTGTGCTTGTTGACTTGTTTATTGATGGTTGAGGTTGAAGCATTAACAAACACATCAGTGGTGAGCATGATATTGAAGGCAACCAACCATTGCCACGCATTCTACTATGTTTCAATTTATTTTGTTTTTCATTTCTTAGTTGAAAGTGCCACGACATGCTAGATTATTTCAGTGGTGGCATATGATGCGTTGTGTTGCTGTAAGTGGATGGAAGCTCACCTGGTGGTGGAATGAACGAATGAACGAATGTGGCTGATGAACGAAAACAAGTTGTACATTTATATGTTAATTGTATAGAGCATGCAGACTAATAGCACGCACCAATACGATATCCAGATTGGCCAACGAGGTACGCTCTACCCTTCATCGTTTGTTTTTCGCGGTTTGGTTACTATCATCTCGTCCCGCATGGTCCAGTAGCTAGGATTCACGACCTTGCATCGTAAGGCCCGGGTTCGATTCCCGGTGCGGGAAATCGTGTGACCATCCCTGAGAAACAAACAACCTACTGTGTGTATCTGGGGAGTTTTTTGACGGATGCTTTCATATCAGTGGTGCTTTTTGCATTGCATGTTTTGCTTTTTGCGTTTTTTATCATGCGAAGGCCACTACCTTATTTATACCTTATTCGTGAACGGTGAGCTGAGATTGCGCTGTTTTTGCATGACAACCAATTCCATGGGCACAAAATGTCAGTAGTTGATATGCTCTACAGCAATAAATCACCACACAACTATTACCGCAGTACACCTCCCGAGCCGGAGTGCGGTTTGGTGGTGCGTGTGGTCACCACAACCGTCCCACGACACCTGCGGCGCTTCAGCATCGCCGCATGAGTGAGGAGACAAACAAGAGATTGATCGATCTTTTCCACCCCCAATCATTCGCCCTCCACTGCCATCCGAACCCTGGACCTGGAACTGGTGGACAAGTATGGGGAGGAGTACGCCCATATCGCGGCACCAGACTGTTCCATTCTGCCAGATCTCTAGTCTATGCTCCGGTATGTCGATATAAAAATGTATGTCGAATGAATGATTTCATAAATGTATGAATAAATGCAAAGAATGATCACGAGAATGAACGAATGTAAGACTTGCCTAAGTATGCATGCACACTGGTGTCATAACGTAAAATCTATGTTTTAAGTTATTGTAAGCTACGCTTGATCACACATTGCCGCAACATACAATATTTCGGGGTTGTCGGTAAGGACACAAGTCAATGTTTCGATGTCCACATTGTTCCAGAATGAAGTTTGTTGCCTTCGGAATATGTTCTTTCGTGTTCCACCGACGGTTACAACTTGCTAAAGTTTAATAAAACGGTACATATTATTCTACTTATATCATAATACATCACAATATATGCCAATAATAATATAATTAATACCGCAATAATCGCGTGAAGCAGAGCGTTTTGAAACTTCACCACCACCACCTATACATTATGTGCGCACATCTGACACGAGTTATCCTACCACGTTGACCATGTTGACCAACTGGTGTTGAAGAACTTTTAAAAGCAAAGTACCCTCAACGCATCAGCATATTTATCAATTAAGCGTCTTTGTTACAGGCTGTACAGTAGTATATTCAGCGCCACGTACAGCTGACCAGAGGAGGCGCTGAAGGCCCGACTGATTCGGCTGGCCGATGGTCGGTCGGATGCGACGGTTGACGTCACAGATGGTCATCACACCATCGCCATCGTGACATCACTGATGGCCCGCATCCACAAACTACGAGAAGCTGGCGAAACGACGTTCGCCTCGAGTTTTCCTCCTGTTCATTGTGGAAGTTGCTGGTGGTCTTCCTCTCGGCGCCATCGTGACGAATGGGGAGTGTCACTCCACCCTGGTCGAGGGTTTCGGCCTACTGCAGAGTGCGCAGACTATATACATGTCTGCGTACTAGGCAGACCTTACCCGCAATACAGGTCGAAAGAATACCTTTTTCCGTTCGGTCCAGGTGGAACTTCAATCGTCTCGGAGGCGGCGCGACGCCGTGCTACAGCAGGCCACCGTACTGCGTTGAAATAAAGACCATGAAAATAGTTGATGCGCATCGATCAGGTAGCATCCTAAAATGGAAAGAGTTGTGGCTTTCAGATAGATAGCAGATAGTGATGCTAAATGGACATGTACAAAGTCATGTCCAGGCTACAACCAAGAAGAGACCCTGTGGATCATAGTTGCACGGATCTTTTTATATCTCTATGTCTTTACGGGACCACTTATTTTCTGTACAAGTGCTTACTTTTCAGGTTGTGAAATGGGAGCTGCATGACCAATGCAGTGAATGCACCCCTAAACTCCAGTAAGTAACTAACTCAGGTTGTGAGCAAAATACGGCCATAAAGGGCTTTGAGTTAAGTAGCACAGCATACAGGAAATGCTAAAAAAAATAATTAAAAGTGAAACATAACCTAACATAACTTAGCATAACCAACATTTGGGAAAATAGTCTAAAATATTAAATTAGAAAAATGTCAAGCCATTTATTTTTTTGAAAATTATCAAACATAAAAAGAAACCTAATCTAGCCTAACCTAATATGACATAGCCAAAGGTACTTTTGAAGACAAAAATCCAATTTTTCTTAAATTTCATTTTTGGGGGAAATCTTTCAGTATTATTGTGCTTTAAAGTGGTAATAACAAATTGTACATGCATTTGCATCCAGAAAGGAAATAAATGGGCTACATTAGGTTAGTTTAGGTTCAGTTAAAAAATATCAGAAATATTTTCCCAAAAGTCAAATAATAATTAGTCACCTTTATAAACATGTTATTTTGAAGACAAATTCAACAACAACAAAAAACCCTAATACAAATTTACCAAAAATAATAACTTGCTTGCATAGATGGCTAGGCTAGGCTAGGTTGGGTTAGGTTACACATTTTTGATGGACTTCAAACATTACTTTTATGCTAACTACTTTGCCAAACTCCAAGCCCATTTTTTGGTGATATTTTTCCTCCAATTGAAAAGTATGCATTTTCAGAGAAAATAAGCGGTTGCATCATGTTAGGCACTTACATATGGGTACATTGTATTAGAACAAGAAATTCCATGACATCAGAAATTACATTAAACTGCAAATTTAACTATTTTTCAAATACTTCGACATCCCAGGACAGAACTGCCCCAAATATGTAAAATGCAAACACGTGTTAACTTCTGAATGTTATTGAAGGGGTACACATGAATGGAGTGAAAGGGCCCAAATAGATTGCAATTGGGGGCACATTTCATAGGTTACAAAACATGTTAAAAGTTGAAATTATGGGGGCAAAGCCAACAGTGAGGGGGTACTTACCCCTTCAAATGTACATCAAGGAACACTGAATATGAGCGTTATTATGTTCATTAAAGCATTATTGTTTGCACTAGTTGCAAACAATAATGCTTTAATTTGCAACAATACATTCAATATGTATTGTTTGACTTCGTTTCACAGTTGTCACGATTGCCACAGCCTATGATAGTGCTGTAACATTATATTGTGTTTATGATCCTTTTTCAAACAACTGCTGCTTGCAATTGCAAAGCAAACTATGTTATAATTCCATCAACATATCACCCATGACGATTTTGATGCAATATTTTCAGATGACTCATTTGTTTTCAGTATTGGGGATAGCAATTCAGTTTCGCCAGTTTCTGCACTATTCTGGCTTTTGTTTGTCAAAACTCGGCGACGAAAAAAATACCCGCCGGAGATCTGGCGCCCGCTGGGGATCTGGCGCCCGCTGGGGATCTGGCGCCGCCGCCCGTCACGTGTTCGACGGGATCTGTAGGATCGTGTAGATTGGAAGATCCGTGGCTTGGTCATAGCGTCGTGGCGATGCCATGAGCTTGATTTGTGAGATGGAAAATTAGCTATTGGGCAAATATTTTCCATATCCAGTCGCGCTCACTAACTCATAGTATCGTATCATATCGTATGTTCATGTCGTATCAAAGCGAGAGAAGATGCGCAGATGAATGATACGTAGCATCATTAACTATGCATTGGTGAGTTCGTCAATTGCGACAGTGCAATAGACAGTGCATCGTATGATATCGAATATTCGTATATTCGCATTGTATCAAAGCGATAGAATACACGCCGATTAAGAACACATAACATCACCAACTGAACAGAGTCGAGTTCGATAATTGCCACTGCGCAGTTGAAACCTAATGCCAGCCAAAGCGCTTGCCTGTCTGCTCGATAACGCTTCGCAAGCCTTCCACCCTCGAGTGAGCCGGAGCCTGCAGCGATGGATTGCCAACTGTAGTTAAGACGCAAGCAAACGTCGTTTGCAATACAAAGCCCTTGCTAAAGCAAGGGGTTGTGGCTATTTGATATGCGAACACATTTAAACCAGGCTTCACTGATGTCACGAGGTTATGGGTGACCATGAAGTGAGAGGAAACGATATGAATATGTCACAACCAAGCCAACAACGTGATTTGTTAAAATGTACAAGTACAAAGATACAAAGTACAAGACGATAATGCTCGTGAATACATCCGCAACGTTGCCGCCCCGGTAGCTCAGTTTGTTAGAGCGCTGGCCTGCACTGGTCTCCCCTGTCCTGGCAACGCGGGTTTGGAGTCGCTTCGCGCGCTCGCATTTAGCCCCCGTCCGGGAGCGTCAGTTGGCAGCTGGCCTGATAAGGCCGGGGACGAGCTACCGGGTGGCCGTGTCGGTGCATTGACGGCACGCTAAACTTTCGATCAAAATTCTGCCATTGAACTGGAGTTCATGGATCGGATGGTGGGACCAGGGTTCACGCAACAAGCTCTGCTTAGCAATAGAACCCTGATTACATTTATTTTATAGAAAAACTTGAGCAATAAATTAGATACACAAGTACCTTTGAATCCCCATAAAACACTTCTTTCGGCCCTACCCAAGCCATGTACTCCTCTACCACCTATGTAGTGCTTCTGTGGGCCACAGTTCAAATTATGCTTACACAAGGCTATATCTAATGCCCACAACTTTGACCACACCAACGATCACGAGATCCACGCGAAAGACCGACAAAGCACGAATCTGATTACGGGTGGATATCGGGGTATCATTGTGAAGAGAGAAGTGGGACAATGATCATGACAAATGATCAATATATTAGGGAGATATGCAGCGCATGCCCGCAGCAATGCATAGGTGCATGCAGGCCGCCGACGTGCAATGAAAGCCAGTGGTGTCACGGTCAGGCACCGCTGAGGGTCAGTGGTCAGGCCAACCAGGCTGCTGAAATGGTGCCACCACAGAGACAATTCGAGCTGAGTTTGCAGGGCCGGATAATACACGTATCTAGCAAGGACAGGTCAGAGACAATCCCTTGCTGTACAACGATGTATTCTGAATAGAGAATAAACGAAGAACTGAGGACAAGGAAGACAAATCTTTGTAAAAACAAAAGCGTAATTTAGGAACACAAAACAGTACATACGTTTGGGAAAAGAGCGCGACGACTACATTTAATTACATGTTTCTGATCACGAAGTGTGAATGATAACAGAAAAGTGGATCTTGATGCCACTATTCTCTGGTCGAATTCGTACAGAGGCCTCGTATCGCCTAGGTTCTAGGCATGCATGTTCGCTTCACTATCGAGTTGGGTGGCTGTGGCTCATGCACGATTACACCGCGATATCCCGGTGCACAATACTTTTCAGTCTACATTCTCAACATCACACGATGCACATATGCCCTCAATTTCGGAGAAACGCCACAGTAATAAATCAAATAAATGGGAAGCATTTAGGATGTGCTGCGATTCGAGGCCATAATTATATATGTGAGTGGCAGGGACGAATGATACAAACTAGATGATAAATGTCTTCTTGTACACCAACCACAATACACCACTTTTTATAAATGACTTCGTCTTCAAATATATCCGACCGATCTGAAAAAAGTGAACTGCCAAGATTCATCCGACCCAACATATTACCGTCCATTCATTATTCTTCCATATCTGCCGAATTTGTAAAAACATGGTTTTGCAAGAACATAATGCCACTTACTCATCGTTTATCATCACTTAATGTCACATATATTTAATTCGCATGATAAAACAGAACATTGCAGGCATAAATTGGCGACACATTTTCCATAACTGCACAAATGAGTTCTGTATGTTCTCAGTGATCTATTCGTGAACATTTGTCACCAATATGAACGTATACAAGTGGCAGACGAAACGATGAACGTTGGCTTTGTTTGCAGATGGAATATAATCTCTCTACGCGAGGCACACAGCTGACAATATACGAAAAACACACCGACAATTGTAAAGCGACCTAGACAGAATGGACAACTGTGGATCTGGTTGGATAAATATTTTCAATGCGTCAATAACTGTCAAATGAACGTTGTCGAAAATAAATGCATCATTTTCAAAGTTTACATTTGAAGATGAGCCGGTATATATAACAGGCTACTGCAAACAGCTTGGCCTAACATTATTAAAATGCTTCCTCTCTTCTGAAACAAAATTTCTTCCTTTCTGCGATCCTTCTTCTCAGCAGCATCATGATAGTATAATCAATTACCCATAGCAACTTGTGCACAACACTCTCAAACTTAAATTGAACAAACGACTGGTGGCTCCAAGGATACCACCTCATTACCTTATTGGAACGTAATTGAGAGGCATGCTACATGTCAGTTTACGACCGGATCCATCAAGTTTTAACGCTCATTTGTTTCATATATATATATATATATATATATATATATATATATATATATATATATATATATATATATATATATATATATATATATATATATATATATATATATATATATATATATATATATATATATATATATATATATATATATATATATATATATATATATATATATATATATACTAATATATATATGGTCACTTTCTGTTCGTGTGGTCATAAAAAGGAGAATGTTAAATATTTTGCAATGAATCGTCCACAATATCACGAAGCCAGAACTGAATAGGATAATTATATTGCTTGGTTATACTGTACTAAATTCTGACACCGTTCAATAAAAACCTGAATTCCACATTTTGTATGGAAGTTGAAGGAATGGGCATGGACGACGGCGGTAGAATGACTCAGCATGAACAATATCTACTGTAATGTTCACTTGGGAACGAACAGCATTGGCGACCATGCTCGCTGGCAACTATGGCGAGTGTCTATACGTGCTGCCTATTACCTGGTCAATATGGGTGTCTATACACGCTGCCTATTACCTGGCACTATGAGTGTCTATACGCGCTGCCTATTACCTGGTCACTATGGGTGTCTATACGCGCTGCCTATTACCTGCTCATTATGGGTGTCGTCTCTGGGACGTTGTTACTGCCAATGTCTTTTATTAATTGTTGTGATTCATTGTCATTATGTTGAAAGGTGCTCTATTGAAGCGCATTTGCACCTTTGCACCACGCGCACGCTATTTCTGTCATATACCTTGTTTATTTTTTTTTTAAATTGCGGTGACGTTGTTATTGCTAATGATGATTTGCATTGTACTGCTCCTGCCACTACAACAATTTATCTGACAGTTTTTCAGCATAAACTATAAAATAACACATATAGAGGTACAATGTACCAGTCTTCACTTTTAACACCAATGCAATAGGACATCTTAAACGGGACTAGGCGGCTGCTCCTCAGCAGCGATCAGCTTGGCTGTGTCGCAGTGGTGGCTGACAGTGCCCATCCACGGCTTTATTTCTACCGTTTAATCTTCACCACAGCTGAGCGCCTGTATGCTGAGGATCGGTGGTCGGCGTGTCCAACTGCAGCTATGCTGAGGAACGGTGGTCGGCGTGTCCAACTGCAGCTATGCTGAGGATCGGTGGTCGGCGTGTCCAACTGCAGCTATGCTGAGAATCGGCGGTCGATGTGTCCAGCTGCAGCTATGCTGAGGAATGGCGGTCGGTTTGTCCAACTGCAGCTATGAGGTTCGGTGGTCGGTGTGGCCAACTGCAGCCAACACATGCTGCAGCGCAATACTCGCCAGTTGGCGTGCAACACATGCCAACTGCACCACCCGCCGCCTTGTCGCTTGTTGCCAGCTGGCTGTCGGCAGCGGATTTGTCGGCTCTGGCCAGCTGGCTGTCGGCAGCGGATTTGTCGGCTCTGGCCAGCTGGCTGTCGGCAGCGGATTTGTCGGCTCTGGCCAGCTGGCTGTCGGCAGCGGATTTGTCGAAGCGGAGTTTCGCCGCGCCTGCCTTTCTCCTCGAAATAGTTCGATTCTCAGGATGTTTGATCGTCTTAATGTGAAACAGCAATTGAGCAGAAGCAGGTTACTGATGCGGCAGCACAATGTGGCCGAGGCAGAGGAAACGTTCCAGTTCGAACCATGCGTCGCGTATTTTCGCGGAAAAGCATCAGGGAAATACATCTGAGTAGAAATGGCACTGGAAGGGTATATCGAGACTACTTGCATAAGAAAAACAACAATTTGGCATTCCAGTTGTGATAGGCCTGGAAAATCTCACCCCAGAATGCATGTCTGCACAAAATAAATCTTCGAAAAGATCACACTAATTACGGACGTATATTTCGGCACCAATTAAGGGCGTGAGATACATTAGACAGTTTGCAATCACCTAGCCAACGTGGTGATTGCAATGATTACAATGATAACATATATGGAATTACATTAAACCTGTTAAGAAACAAGACAAACGAACAGTTATATATGTATTGGTATGCACTGTGCTTTAGTAATTGTCCGTAAGTTGCTGCTGGTTAAAGTGGTAATTAATTGCACCTATAAAGTCGCTAATAAATGGTCCGCAACTGGTTTTCTTGAAAATATTCGTAACTCATCTGGACATTCGCACATTCCCCTCGGATAAATAACTCTGCTTGTGCTTATTGTAGCCTTTTGTCTAAAATAATTTTCCCCGCATATTAAACTGAAATTCACCCCAAAGCGAAAGTTCCAAGCTGAATTCGCTATGATATATTTTTATTTTGCAAGGTCTGTGGTTGGAATGGGATGGTGTCTTTTCCTCCGGAGCTTCTTCACCGATTTCCATATAATTTTGCATAGGGGTTGTCAAGTTAATAAGCTTGTGTACTCCGGCTAGGAACAGGAGCAGGCGCATGGCCGCGGCCACATATTTTTGACAACCTTACTCATGCACCATATAGGCGTTGTGTGGAAATAATTTACTAAATATAATCATGAGCTCTTGCTTGCAAACATCTAAAAAGGCGACTGGTATCAATATGGGTGGAGACCGTCATGAAGCAAGTATGGCCTATGCCATACCAATGCTGCTGATTTTGAACTTGAGGCTTATGTACGTTTACTAGAAGAAATGACGTCAGAAACGTCATTTTCCCATTAAACTTGACTGCGATCCCCCGCTCATGTACATCAGGAAGATCGTCGTGCAGCAGGGACAGCTGGTGATGGTGGAAGAAGCCGGCCATACAATGCCAGAATACTTGCTATCTTGACCACATTTTGCGTGCTACACGCTAACTTATAGCATCTGACTCAGAGGATTAGTTCCGAGGCTTAGCTCAGAGACAGAAGACGCCGGCTCAGAGCTCAGAGACAGAGGACGCTGCCTAAGCCTAGACTGACCTGTGTCATAATTATCCATACAGAGTAGAGTCATAATTATCCATACCACACTTGCTGCATGCAGCAAGTGCGGTACGGTTCGCAACGTTGCACGTATCGGTCACGGGTATGGCATCGACCAGCTCATTACGACCTGGCTTATGCGTGAAGTCAAGGGACACAAGTCAAGGCACCATGGCTGCTTTCCAAGCCATGTGCCCGGACATTGGACCGGCAGGATGACCGGGGTGAATGTCAATGTTACCGGGCAACTATCCAACTTGACAAAATACTGATGCCATTGCATTGAGTGCTTAGTCAAAGGATAATATTTTCGATGGTAAATTATTATGACAAACAAAACGGTTGGAGTGGAAGAGGGGGGACATACTTTTGTCCGTCTACACCAGGGTATAATACGGACGGATATCAGTATGGATGTTCGCTTCGTTCGGATATCGTAGTGAATTTGATGCAGGGACTCAGCCAAGTTTTTCTTAAGAGGATCCGACACCCAAAAATGTGAGGAAATAGAGAAACCTTTTGTGGGAAATTTTTGAAGATTTATCGTTTTGCGTCATGAAAATATCGATATATCTTGCTTGATCTGGTGTATTTCGGTTGCTAAGTCTGGGTGGGAGACTGGAGCTGGCTCCGGTCCCCCTTGGCTGCCCCCCGACTAAGTGGGATTTTGACAACATAGATGTATATGGATACGGATTGGCACTCACCAGTTTTGTCGTGAAAATTGAATGTGAACACAAAATTCCCTTCCTTTCATTTTTCTAAATACATAGCTTGCCAGTGGAGCAGCTAGGGCTTTCCTAAGGAAGGGGTGGAGTGGGGCCGACTCCGCAAAAAAAGGTGGTGAAACGGAAAAAAAATATTTCGGGAAAAATTTATAAACATTCTCGCTTTACGTGGTGAAAATATTAAAATATCTTTATCCATCCAATGCATTTTTTGTTGACAAAAACAATAATCCCTTTGCGGGTCACGGATCCCTCTGGTTGCGCCTCTCTAGTCTGTTCCAATCAAAAGTTCTGGTTGACTGATGCTGATGTCTTGGAAGCCAACATTACTTGGCAAATATGTGAAACCTCTACTCAATTAAAAAAAAGACAGTTGCTTTGCCACTTCCTTGCCTTCATACTCGCGTAAGAATCATACCCACAGGCCCACTAACCACAGCTAGGTATTCCACTACCGATATCCCACTACCGGCGCACTATGGTGTATGTATTCCACTACCGGCCTACTACGATGTATGTATTCCAGCACCGGCCAGCTGACCACGGCCGCTGGCGACTGTTGGGAGAGTAAACTCAGAGGCGACAGCACCGCCGCCACCTGCCAGCGACTTGCCGCCAAGCTCGCACGAGCTGCAGGCGCGAATGCCGGTGGTTCAGCACTCTCTAATGGAGCGCGGCAAAAACACTGACCAGAAATACGGCCGCCGGCAAAAAGTGCGTCCCGGATCGAGATGGGCCACACATGCGGGAGGACGCCCGCTGACCGGAGAAGAGCGTGCACAGGTCACCCGACAGGTACTGGGGACCGGGGCGGGCCACCCGACAGGCACTGGGGACCGGGACAGGTCACCCGACAGGTACTGGGGACCGGGGCGGGCCACCCGACAGGTACTGGGGACCGGGACAGGTCACTCGACAGGTACTGGGGACCGGGGCGGGCCACCCGACAGGTACTGGGGACCGGGACAGGTCACCCGACAGGTACTGGGGACCGGGACAGGTCACCCGACAGGTACTGGGGACCGGGGCGGGCCATTCAACAGGTACTGGGGACCGGGGCGGGCCACTCGACAGGTACTGGGGACCAGGGCGGGCCACCCGACAGGTACTGGGGACCGGGGCGGGCCACCCGACAGGTACTGGGGACCGGGACGGGCCACCCGACAGGTACTGGGGACCGGGACAGGCCACCCGACAGGTACTGGGGACCGGGGCGGGCCACCCGACAGGTACTGGGGACCGGGACAGGCCACCCGACAGGCACTGGGGACCGGGGCGGGCCACCCGACAGGTACTGGGGACCGGGACGGGCCACCCGACAGGTACTGGGGACCGGGACAGGCCACCCGACAGGTACTGGGGACCGGGGCGGGCCACCCGACAGGTACTGGGGACCGGGACAGGCCACCCGACAGGTAAGTCGATGCGCCCCTAAGCCCAAATAACCAACCAACCACCCGACAGGTACTGGGGACCGGGGCGGGCCACCCGACAGGTACTGGGGACCGGGACAGGCCACCCGACAGGTACTGGGGACCGGGGCGGGCCACCCGACAGGTACTGGGGACCGGGACAGGCCACCCGACAGGTACCCAAGCCCAAATAACCAACCACCACCCACAGGTACTGGGGACCGGGGCGGGCCACCCGACAGGTACTGGGGACCGGGACAGGCCACCCGACAGGTACTGGGGACCGGGGCGGGCCACCCGACAGGTACTGGGGACCGGGACAGGTCACCCGACAGGTACTGGGGACCGGGGCGGGTCACCCGACAGGTACTGGGGACCGGGGCGGGTCACCCGACAAGTACTGGGGACCGGGACGGACCATCCGACAGGTACTGCGGGCGGCTCGAGGTTGGTCACGGTGTACGTCGTTGGTCAAAATCGAGACCGTCACGATAGGATTTTGCATTGGGCACCCAGTTGTTTCCAACAGTGTTTTGATAAAGGAAACTTAGATGTTTTACTCGTATCGGTCTGTTTCTTTACATTCCGGAAGTGTAAGGTTTCCGAAGCTATAAATAAACATGTGTGAAATATGTTTATCTAGGGCACAGCATGTGGTGTTCGGTGCAGATTCATACTATGGCATACCGCACTACGATATACAATGTGTCATATATCCGATACACACGATAATATGCTACACCAATATATTTATTTTGAATAAACATAGGACAGTGTAAGACAGCAGAACACGCTACATGCTTTAGAAATACGTCATCGGCATAATGTTATAAGTTCCCAGCATTCCGAACAACAACTCATCCTCACCACTGAGATATTGAACACCAGAGAACATGGACAATGTGCATGCAAGGATCCAATGGAAGAAAAAGAAAGTCTATAAAAGTCCAAATCAATGACCGCATTCGTAGCAATTTTAGTGTGACCGTGTTAACATGGCAGCCGACGTTGAAATTCTAGCCTGCTCTGCGTGCGAATATGTGTTCTAGTTTCCTCGCAAATACAACTAAAAAGAAATAGTGCGATGTCGTCGGAGATAATGTTCATCGGAGGTCCAGCTATTATGCTGGCAGCCAACGTCCGTTAGAAAATACCGGAAAGCCATTAGAGAACGGTGCAGTTCGCTATCACGACCCGGCACGTGCCCTTCCCCCTCTACCGTACCGTTACGTCGTCCGCCCGCTTTGACCGGCATCGCACGCGCCTCAGTCAGCTGATCGCGCCCGGCTCCCACGTCAAACTGGTGAATGCCGGTTTAATGGACCGGGCCGCAGGAAGACGCCAGACTCCGGCCGTCAGCTGAACAATGCGCTCACTGGCGCACGGATGACAAATGCGCCGCGCCGCGGCCGATAACCAAATTATTGTGCGCGCTCTCTCATCTGCCGGCCGTATTGTGCGCGGGCTGATGTGTGACGTCACAGCGGCAGCCGGTGCTCGCCGCTGCACGTGTCTGTGCGCGCGTGCCGGCGCCGGCGCCGCGGGCGCTGCTGCCTGGTTGGCTGCTGCCGCGCAAATATGCCGACCGTTCCGCTCGTATATTTTCGGTGATGGCTATCGGAGGTGTTTTGGTGGCGCACATGCGGGGGGGGGTGGATTCCACGAGCCGCGGCCGCCGGCTTAGATCGCATCGTACGCTGCCCCCAGCTGGCGGCCGGAGCACAGTGAGAGCCGACTTCCCATGTGGAAACGCACCCGGTCCACTTCGGTGCAGGGACAGAAAGGCACAGTTCACACAGACGTGGCGATGCAGGAACGGCTGTTCGTCACTAAATTGAATATCAATCACTAGTACGTTGGGATTACCCTCTCAGTGCGGGAGGGTAATCCAAACGTTGCCCTCTATAATATTTTATGGGATAATTCCTAAGCAGGACATCGTTTCGAAATTTGGATTAACTTGCTATTGATGAGCGCAGTTTGCGCCAATATATTGAGACAGCGGAGCTACGATAGGTGAAATTAATGTTATGCCTTTGATTCAAGACCGTTTGTAGACTTACGCTGAATAAATAACGACAAAAATTCGCACAACACATCACCAAAAGTTGAAGATGGGTGTACTGACAAATGGTCATGGACAAGCATTCAAACAAACCATTGATCGCGAGGCAGGTGACCAGATGGAGTAAATAAAGTAGAATAATGTTCGTAGCGTAATTTTCCCAAGTGACAACATTACGTCAATTTTGAACTAATTTATGTTAACTGATGCTATGCACTAATGCTAGTACATAATTAAAGAACGAAGCATAGGCAATGAAATTCCGAATTTACTAATAATGTTCAACTTATCAAGTCAATATCAAACAAGGTCACGGAGACATGACCGGAAACGTACCGAGAGAAAGCGCATTGAAGGTGCTGTGAAGATTAAAATCAGACTGCTGGGAAGTAGAAATAGATAATTCATGGCTTGGAAGACCAATTTTGCACGCTGAATGGGTTTCGATGCGAATACACTCTAAGAAAGGTTTGTTCCATTTAGGGAGTTCTCTATTTGTCCACCCCATGTCATGTCTCCTTTGTGGTACTCTACATTACTTCCCCTCAAAACATCCCTGAAAACTCACTAAGATTCTCAATGACTCCCTTCATACATTCACATCGAACCCCAATACACCCATTTACTTGGTTTAATGTTTCCCCAAGTCTCCTTTGCTCAATCTACACCATTCCACTAACTCCGCGGAGTTTCGCCGCTGGAATGTGGAGCACTTCAGACTTTCGAGGGAATATCCGGAGCCCATAGATGGGGCCTCAGGATTACCCAGGGGAACCATCCCGAAACATTAGGGGAGCTTCGCAATTGAGTAGAGTAATATTCCAGGGAAGTTTTTGAGGACAAATTGACAAGTCTACTAAGCTCATCCAAGCTCCCACATGGGGGATTAATTTTCTTTCATCATGTATGCTAACGGGATGTTTAAATTACTGTTAATATATACTATTCAGCCACTTTGACATAGATGCCGAGTAGACGTCAGCATTGTTGATTGATTGAAAATTGTAGATTAATTAATTGGTATGAATAATTAACAGGAATGATTTACAAAGAAGAATAATCGAAGTTGGTCTCGTCCTGATACCACTAAGGCAATAAAGCGTGGCTAATTTAAAATTGGGCACAAAAAGTGGAATACGGTAGCATCATGCCACCACTCCTCGACCGTTTCCGGACCCATGCACCCACTCCACTTCGGCGCCAACGCTGTCCTGTCTCGGCTTGCAGTGCACTGCAGCCGCCGCGGCTGCCCGACAGATGTAAAAACGCCCAACTGCCAGCGCCGTCCGTGCGGCGAGGTGCACACTCCGTCAGGGCTCTGTCAGGGCTCTGCCGTCCGTGCGGCGAGGTGCACACTCCGTCAGGGCTCTGTCAGGGCTCTGTCAGGGCTCTGTCAGGGCTCTGTCAGGGCTCTGTCAGGGCTCTGCCGTCCGTGCGGCGAGGTGCACACTCCGTCAGGGCTCTGTCAGGGCTCTGTCAGGGCTCCGCCGTCCGTGCGGCGAGGTGCACACTCCGTCAGGGCTCTGTCAGGGCTCTGTCAGGGCTCTGCTGTCCGTGCGGCGAGGTGCACACTCCGTCAGGGCTCCGTCAGGGCTCTGTCAGGGCTCTGTCAGGGCTCTGTCAGGGCTCTGCCGTCCGTGCGGCGAGGTGCACACTCCGTCAGGGCTCTGTCAGGGCTCTGTCAGGGCTCTGCCGTCCGTGCGGCGAGGTGCACACTCCGTCAGGGCTCTGTCAGGGCTCTGTCAGGGTTCTGCCGTCCGTGCGGCGAGGTGCACACTCCGTCAGGGCTCTGTCAGAACTACGTCAGGGCTCCGTCAGGGCTCTGTCAGGGCTCTGTCGTCCGTGCGGCGAGGCGCACACTCCGTCAGGGCTCTGTCAGGGCTCTGTCAGGGCTCTGCCGTCCGTGCGGCGAGGTGCACACTCCGTCAGGGCTCTGTCAGCGGCTGTGGCCACCGACGCCGCAGGTGATCGACTCGGATGCCCGGCGCCGTGGCTCGGAAACCCACCACTGTAACTCGGAAACCCGCTGCCGTGATTCAGGAAGGCACCTGATTCAGGAAGCTCAGTACCGTATGACTCAGAAAGCGCAACGCCGTAACTTGAGGAGCCTGGTAGGAGCGTGACACGGGACCCTTATGACTGTGACTCGGGGACTTAGTCTGGTGACGGCCACACGGGACAAAAGCAGCTGTACCGCTTCAGGTGCTGGTGGCCCTCGCGATCCGCCCCAGCCTCGGCATCTCCAAAACAGTCAAGCCGATCGGCACTCGCCACGACAATCGTGCCATTTTGAAACGCCGTTTATATTAGGTAGGCCATCACATGTGTAAAATGTCTGACGACAAATCTGCCCAATTGCATATTCGGAGATGAAAGCACATACAGCCACCAGAAACATGACAGAAACGCGAACACAAAACGAAGACCAAATTGAACTCCATTGTGTGTGAGGTTGTTCAACTACGTGCAATGTGTACTTGCTCCGGATCGCCGCAGGCACACATTACGTCACGACTCAACTGACCTGTCACAAGTCCAGCTGGTCTCAGCAGGGAAACCGCCACCGTTTTGCAACTTGAAACCCGGACAGCAATGCCATCCGCGGACAACAACAGGTCAGGACAACATACGCGTCATGATGGTGGCGATCTGGTAACAGAAATGATTGCCAACTGCATCGGTATCCGATCAACAGTGCAGGTGCGACTCAATCGGCGGATATATTCGCCATCCATCATCGTACCCTGTTTGAACTGACGATCGGAACAGTTGCGAGGCTCGGACGAAGCTACCTGGATGGATATCGAGGATTTGGATGTGTTGCCCGCGTGCAACTATAATATTTCTCATGGGTATCGGTTCCCTTCCTTCCATCGCAGCAATAGTCAGTGATTATGGGTGTAGTCTTAGTCTCATAACTTGGAGGCAGCAAACTTAACTCGAGAAAGAACATACGTATCCAGAAGTGCCATATGAAGGAAACGAAATGGAAATCCTACCATTCTCACGAAATGCTAGTTTGAAGGCATTTAAAATATATGTCATTTAATGTCGGGGACATGCCGCACCCACTCCTCGATAATAAGAGAATGCTAGTGACAGCCACATTCTGCCACCACGTTAACTATCATTGTGACGCCACCTGGGCCCGACATGGGCTGCCCGCCGGGCGCCCCACCCCAGCACTGTCCCCTCGCGCCGCCGTGTTGACCCACCACTGTGAGGGCGTCAACCCACACGTGCCGCTGTGTGCCCAGTAAGCCGACCTCCCAAACAGCGTCCGATGGATAAGTCACCGCGACGCACATGGGGGGTTCGGGCTGCATCAGTTGGCAAGCAGAGATTATTTGGTTGGTGCATTTGGACATCCTTTCACCTTTTCGTAAAAACGTGCACTACACTAGTGCGTCCTGTCCTGACATCTTAAGGAATGGTGGTGGGGAGAAGAGAATCAAATTTGGAGGCGAAAAATCTGACCCAAGAGCGAAGTAAAAGCAAATACAAACAGAAAACATTCGGACACATCGAAATGAATGATGCTGAAAACCCAGAAAACTGAGCAACTTCGAAAAAGAAGCAATATCGAAGAATCCCATGTTCTCTCAGGAAATGCTCCCTTGTTCGAGCGCATGGAATAATCGAAGTTTATTCAGCACCTTACACAAATTGTCATGAGATAGTACTGCTTCGTTTCGTGGACAATGCATATTAGCTTTCTGCATGCATTTTAAGGTTGAGTTGTTCATGACGTAATACAAAATAAAGCTCATATGCTGCTTAAAGGATTGCGGACCATGACACAGAAGTTCCACGGATACATGTACGAAGTAATGTACAACAGGCTTCAGCAGAGTTCGGCGGAGACATCGTACGGAGTTCAGCAGATTTCTGTATGACACACCTCAGCAGAGTCCTGTAGAACACGCCTCAACAGAGTTATGTAGGACACGCCTCAACAGGGTTATGTAGGACAATCCTTAGCAGAGTTCTGTAGGACACGCCTCAGCAGAGTTCTGTAGGACACTCCTCAGCAGAGTTTTGTAAGACTCGTTGCCGTCGATTTCTGTTGGCAGCCGGCAGTGCGGGCGGCGATGGAGAGGTGGCGTGTGTGGCTTGGTAAGCGCGTGTGGTGAAGCCAGCGTGGGATCCGCCAGATAACGCCGAAAGATCGCCAGATTGCGCGGCAGGTGATGGCTTTTCTATGTGGGATGGGGTCGGGCAGGGTGCGCCGCCGTGGAGTGGCGTTTGGTGGCCGGCGGCTGTGGACACACGTGGTCACGTGGTCACGTGACATAAATACATAAGATATAGCAGATTAGTGCAACCATGAGCCACAAGGGCCCTTTTTGGTTGCACTCTGGACACTCAACCAGTTGCCCACCAAATCCGTTAATGAGCCCTCCCTGGAATACTGACAAGCCAGCCCTCTATTCTTATAATGATTGTCTATGCTCTTTTTAAAGATGCTCAATATGCTGCTACTCGCAATGGTTTCTGGAAGCTGGTTCCAGTGTTCTACTACCGTGTTGTTGAAGAAAAACTGTCTTAGCCTTGTCCTGCTGTGGTTACTTTAATTCTGAAATGATGACCTCAAATTCCATAATTTCTGTTAAATTCAAACATTCCCCCGAAATATCCATTCTCCAAGCCATGGACAAATTTAAAGACCTGGATGACATCTCCTCTCAGTCTTCTATATCTCAGTGAAAATATATTCAATTTTTTTCAATCTTTCATCATATACCAGGTTACGTATACCATGAATTATTTTTGTAGCCCTATTTTGTACTCTCTCTAAAAGCCAACAATCTTTTTCATAGCTGGGAGACCAAGTTTGAATGTAGTATTCCAAAGGTGACCTGACAAATGCACAGTAAAGCTTCCTCATGACTTCCTCACTTCTGTATGGTACATTCCTATTTATTTCCCCAAGCATTCTCAGTGCCTTCTTCTTGGCTTCCTTGGTCTGTTCTGATGCCCCCAATTTTTTGGCTTGTTTAGAATAACACCTAAATCATTCTCCTGTTGAGTCACTGATAGTACTTGACCACCCATCAGGTATGGAGCCTTCATATGCTGCCTAACTACATGCATGATTTTGCACTTATCGAAATTAAATTTAAGTTGTAATTCTTGGGACCACTTCACAAGTTCGTCTAAGTCTTTCTGCAACGAGATATGTTCATTGTGACCGGTTATTGCCCTAAAGACCTTCAAATCATCCGCAAATTTCAAAACCTTACTGCTTAGGCCACTTCCAATGTCATTTACAAATATAATGAATAGTAGTGGGCCCAGTACTGACCAATGAGGGACTCCATTAAGGACAACTTACCATGATGACTTGGTACCATTTATCATCACTCTTTTGTCTATCTGAAAGCCGCAACTCTCCATTTTAGGTGCTACCTGCAATGCCATGGACCTGAAGCTGCATCATTAACCGTTTATGGCAGGGATGCGGAGCGGGAAAATTTTGGACGGCTCCGGCTCCGGCTCCGGAGAAGCATCCCGGCTCCGGCTCCGGGAAAAATGTACCGTTTCCGGCTGCTCTGGCTCCGGCTCCGGCTCCGTACATCCCAAACGTGAGCCGCCCCGCTTTTGACGGCTCCGGCTCCGACTCCGGCTCCGAGTAAAATGTCCCGGCGGCTCCGGCTCCTGCTCTGGCTCCGGCTCCGCATCCCTGGTTTATCGGGTACCTTGTCAAAGGCCTTACTAAAGTCAACATATGCTAAATCAACCTGATTTCCCTCATCAAATTGTTCTGTGGCTAAGTTCAAAAAGTCCAAGGGATTTGTGAGACACGATCGCCCTTTTCTAAACCCATGTTGAGTATTTTGAATCCATCTGTTTCCCTGCAGATAACTAACTATTATATCCTTGATAATTGATTCGGGTACCTTGCAGACTAGGGATGTGAGACTTACTAGCTTATGTTTTTCAATTTGCCCCATTTCTTCTTTCTTGAAAATAGGAACTACATTTGCCTTTTCCCAATGTGTTGGAATTTCATCTTTGAAACTGATCTACAAAATATTATACGAAGTAGAAATGCCAGCTCCTTTTCAGCTTCTCGCAATACCCTAACATAATTTGCATCAGGTCCTGCTGCCTTATTTGGCTTTATTTTCCTGATATGATTGAAAACAGCATTACTATCAATGAAATCAACATCGTTTATCCGATCACATATCAATGAACTATGGCGTACGGTCGGCAGATTAGTCATATCTTCCAATGTAAACACTGATTTAAACTGTTTGCTCAGCTCCTCAACCATCTCACTATCCTCACCCAATGTAGTCCCATTTACTTCCAGTGGACCAATTGTGCTAGAAACATTACTCAGCTTGTAGAAACTTTTTGCTGTCCCCATTACAGTTCCTAGCCAAATCCAATTCTTTCGCTCGCTTTGCTGCTCTGGTTTTTTGCTTACAGTGGCACAATTCCAATTCTCTAGCTTTTCGCTACGACCTTGGTTGGCTCGAAAAGGTATCAGTTGGTGGCGTTGGAGCGATGGTATTAGCTGGAGCCAGCCGCATGTTTGAGGTGCGACACTGTACTCATTATAAGCGCACATTGTTGGAATTGCGAGGGCGTCGATCCCAGCCTCAGTCATAGTCGTCACAGTCCCGGAGCGACAGGGTGAGGGACGGGGTGAGGGAGTTAACGTACGGCCGAGGTTTTTCTAGGATAACTCCCAAGTCGTTGAACGGTATCACTTTCAAATTTGGCACACCCTCCGACATTTGATAAGCACACATTACACACAAATCGGAATACTAGTCTATTAAAGGCCCAGAGTTACGGGCAGGTTCACGACTACGGCAGGTCTAAAAGCCGCACTACGTGCGGCTCCTAGATGCACATGTACATGTACATGTAAATAAGAAGCATTTGTCGTGAACGAACGGTCAGAGATGAACGAACGGTAATAAGTGAGCCTACGGTAGAAGATGAACAAACGATAGGAGATGAACAAATGGCAAGATGTACAAATAACGATAAGAGCTGGAAAAACAGTAACAGATGGTAACAGACAAAAAGGTGATATGTCGCTGAATGGACGAACGATTAAAGACCAGTGAAGCAATAAATAGCGACACGGGATATGTCAGAAGATTAAGCGAAGCTTTAAGATGGGAAAAAAAGTTTCTTTGCATAGCTGTGAACAATTAATTTGTTGTGACAACAGATGTATGTAATACCAGACTGTGTGTTCGAATAGTTTTCAAAGTTTCAAATCAATATCGTACCAGGTCACGTAGATATGACCTGAAACGCCTCGAGATTACAGATATTACATACTCTCTGAATTAAAAACATGGACTATTGCAAAGTAAAAATGGCCAAACCTATGTAGTTGTGCACGCCGAGTTTGGTTCTACTGTGATTAGGGCTCACACATTTGATTTGGAGATGTTGGAGATTGTTTTTGTTTCCTAATATAATTCCTTTTGTTTTTACATCAAATTCAAGACTGGAACACATTTGGCGTTGCAATGGTAGCATTCACCACCTTTGACTGAGCACAATCACTTTCGAAAATCGTCGGCGCCAATAGTTTATCACATGTTTCCAAGTACTTGACCTCAATTTGATCGGTGACCTTGAGTTCTAAGCATGTCAGTATGTTGGACTTCGCCTTCCATTTCCGTATCTTCGATATTGAATCATGAGGTCTCATTAGGCAACATGCACGGCGAGGACCAGGTGACTACTGCATCCTGATATCCATTTACTTTATCTGACTTGGAAGGCCGAACAAAGCAAATGGACAAAATTATCCCGGGTGGAAGAACCTCTGGAAATTCAAGGACGGAACTAAGTGATGCCGTTTACTACATCTCTCTATCGAACTTAGAACAAAGGTTATTGTAGGCTGGAAAGGTCACCTGGTCCTCACCGCGCAAACAAGGTCAGGAGGAAGCTTGAACAAAAATCAACTCATATCTCGGCGAAAAGAATAACTGCATGGTGCACTTCAAACTTATTTGAATCAAGTGCAATCGCTGGCACTAATTGGCGTACAAAAGCCCTGCGACCAAGACCGGCCAATGTGGGAACCACGATCGGGCGCGGCGTTCCTCGTTTTTTTTTCTCGCCGCGCCCCCACCTGGCTGTAGCTGACCGTGCATACATCGCCGTGTGAGAACGACACGACGACGGCCGAAGCGGCGCCTTCGCTGTTCAGGCCTAACAACACTGGCGCCACCGGATGTTTACGACAATCGAGAGCGAGCTCACAGGCGGTAAATTCGCCCATAACCGGCCAACACCACTCGGTACTTTCTCTGCATGCCTGCCTGTGCAGGCCCGATGTACTCCCGTCAGACAACCGTTGAACGATCAGGAAGAAGTTGATGTGACAAAGGAAGCAAAATGACGTTTTTCATTTTCAGTTTTGTATCAAAGAAGGATTGGAATGCACCTGGTGTGCGCATTTGGTGTGACAGTTTTGCCATCGATAGAAGCGTATATGTGTATCGATAGTGTGCATATGCGATGCGCGTGCAAGTAATGGTTGTGTATTTCGCTTGCGCATCAGGTGAAAGTTATTGGAGAGGAGCCTCGAATCAAGCCCGCCTTTAGCGCAATTCAGTCACAGCCCATAAAGTTCACGTACTAAATTAGTATAATGTATGCTGTATTACTGATAACATAAGGACAGATCACTGAGTGGTTGGCAATAACGAGCACGAGGACACAAATACGGGAGCACTCTCCACCATATCAACTGGCCTGAATCACGCCGACCATTCCACCACGAGCACGAGGTCACCTATACGGGAACACTCTCCACCATATCAACTGGCCTGAATCACGCCGACCATTCCACCACGAGCACGAGGTCACCTATACGGGAGCACTCTCCACCACATCAACTGGCCTGAATCACGCCGACCATTCCACCACGAGCACGAGGTCACCTATACGGTAGCACTCTTCACCATATCGCCTAGCCTGAATCACGCCTACCAGCACACCACTATCACGAGGTCACCTATACGGGAACACTCTCCACCATATCGCCTAGCCTGAATCACGCCTACCAGCACACCACTATCACGAGATCACCTATACGGGAACACTCTTCACCATCTTACCGTATCGGAATGGCCCCGACCATTGCAACGCGTGCAACGCCGACAACGCTGTGGAAATAACGTGATCGCTCCACGAACGGGAACACTGCAGCGTGATCAGGTATGTCGGCAAGCAGACCTCGGGCGGGCATCACTGGACCCGGCTGGGGCGGGGGGTGGCAGTCCGGACAGGACAGGTGTAGGCTCGCCCGAAGTCGTGCCCGTCACGACGCAGCGACAGCTAATCAATCATCTTGTCACCATCGTCTTGTCACATCAGGCCGGACGGAACGGCATGTCAAGCCGTCTTGCCGGTCCCAGGGGCCGAGGCGGAGGCTTCCCGGATCCCGGCAGAACACCATGCACAGCCGACTGAAGTGCATCAGCGCTGACAGCGAACACCAAGCAATGCCGCCCGAGTGTCACACCACTGCAATTACAGCCACACCGGCCCAGGGACGGATCCAGGCAGTGGGATTGAGGGATACAACGAAAGGACGGAATATTTTGAGGGAAAATAGTCATTGGATTTGGATAACTAATGACTTGAGTGTGAATATGAACAGTCTACCTATAAAGTGTTTCTGGTTTTTCTGCAAATCGTGAATGAAGACCAGCTTTGCTCCAACTCAGGCCATCTTGGAGATGGTGGCCTTGTGTCCCCTCCCGTGGATCCACCACTGTTTCAGCCACGGCACTGCCACAGAGCGTCCACTGTAGCTACCATGGCACTTCGTACATTGCAACACAGCCATCTGCGACGCCAGAGACGCTCCGAATCAAATCTCGAGCTGGACAATTTGATTTGAAGTTTATCATGCGGCTTCCAACGCACATCGTCTCCAATCTGTATATCATAGCTGATCCCTTGAAAAAACAACATTTTCTAACAGCACACGCTTACTTTCATAGTAGCTACTGTCGTCTATATGATGATCAAATAACCACAGAACTGACCGGAAAGCTGCCTGAAACGCCTTTCACGTAACACCTTCCCATATATTCGTCGTCATTGGGCACCTTTCTGAGATTGTGCTTCCGTGCTTCCGTTAGCTGGGAAGCACCAGGCAGTACGCGAGCTTCAGCCTGCCTTCCGTTAGCTGGGAAGCACCAGGCAGTACGCGAGCTTCAGCCTGCCTTCGACAGCGACCAGGCTGTTCAAGCGGGCACTTCCGCTGCGCAGATCGTCCTCTGAGGTGACGGCGAGCCGTCACCTCAGAATCTGGCTAGTCAGAGTCAGCGGGTCTGCCTGAACACCCTTTGCAGGTTCGCCGACAACCGGATTGTTACCATCCAGGTCGCCACTTTCTTTTTTTTTTTTTTTTTTGGGTTCGCCACAAACCCCCCCGGGGGGGGGGCGGCCCCCCCCCCCCCCCCCCCGCCTCCCCTCCCCCGGGGATACCCCCCCCCCCCCCCCCCCCTGTGGGTTTTTTTTTTTTTTTTTGTTTTTTTTTTTTTTTTTTTTTTTTTTTTTTTTTTTTTTTTTTGGGGGTTTAAAATATTTATATGTTTTTTTTTTGAATTTTTTTTTTTTTTTTTAATTTTTTTTGTTGTTTTTTTTTTTTTTAAATTAATTTTTTTTTTTTTTATAATATATTTTATATTTCTTTAAAAAATTTTTGTCCCTACCAAAAAAAAATATTGCTCCTTTTTTTAATAATTTTCCTTTTTTTTTTTCTTTTTTTTTTTTTTTTTTTTTTTTTTTTTTTTTTTTTTTATATTTATATTTATATTTATTGTAGTTACCAAATGACAATTCCGGTCATGCCAGGACGTGTATTCACTGCTCGTGCCCCAGTCAGACTGTCCCCCGGCCGCGCCGGGGGCCCTCTCCTCGCCTCTGGTGAGTCACGCAGCTTCGTCAGCCGGCGGCTCCGGTGTCCCGCCGCGTGGTCTTGACGCACCATCACGCCACCCCCGCGTGGCCGCCCCCCGGCGCCGCGCCGAGCCAACCGGACCCCCTGACTCACCGTGCATCCACAGCACCATAACCAAAAACACACTACACCACCCCCTGATTTACAAATCATACACACACACACACACCTCAGTCGCTATCAGTCCCACCCCACGCGTAAGGGTCGGCCGGCGCAGGTGCTAGCCGCGCACTTCGGCGTGGCACAACACGCCACACTTCCGCATCGTCCACAGGCTCATCAGGCTCGTAATCAGAGTCCGCTGAGTCTTCCACGGTACAGTCTAAGTCGGACAACGTCACGGCCGTCGCATCGTGTGTTGCAACAGGCGACGGGCCTGACGACGGCCGATCCACTTCCACCTCCGTCGACCCACATGGCGCGTTCGGCACGAGTCGGCGCGGCATGGGCGTTGGCGGCGGCACACCTGCCGGCTCGGCTGGCAGCGCCTCCGTGTCCTCCGCCGCGTCCAGCAGCACACCACGCACGTCCGGCGCTGTCTGGCGCGCAGGGAAGCGCCGGCGAACGTTTCGACGATGCCAGGGGATGCCGTTGACCTCCAGCATTGGGGGCGCCAACACTCGCGTAATCACGCCAGGACGCGACTCGTCCATACACGCTGTGGTCCCACGGCGGCGGAGCCACACCGTTTCACCCTGGCGCAGTGCCCCAGTCCGCAGTCGCGGCGCCGCTGCTGGTCCGTCCGGCACGAAACTGGCGTCGACGGGCAGGTCACGGCCCGGTTCTCGCATCAAACACGCCAGCGGTGCAGACGTCGCGACGGCCGTGTCGACGGGCGTCGTATTGTACCGGTGCACCGCCACTAGCACGGGACAGCCCTGTCGCGCCACCATCACTTTCACTGTTCTGTGGTGCCTTTCCACGATACCGTTCCCGCCCGCTTCGTACGCACCGCGGAACCGCAGCGTCACGTTCCATCGGGCCATGAACGTCACCATCTGCCTCGCGTGGAACACCGTCGCGTTGTCCGTCAACACTTCCTCCGGCGCGCCATGCCCAAGGAACAGCGTCTCGAGCACATCGACGATCTCGTCCGCTGTTTCAGCGTGCAACCGATGCCATACAGCGAAACGCGACGGGCCACAATCGATCACGGTGAGGTAGGCAGCTCCACGCACGTGCGTCACGTCCATGGCGAGCCGTTGCCAGCATCGCGGCACATGCAACTGGCCGTGGCGCCACCGCACCGGCGCCGGGTCGATGGCTTGACATACATCACATGACAAGACAACATCACGAACCGCAGCACGATTCACTCGTCCGTCACACGCACGCCGCGCATGCCACAGCGTGCGCCGCACCCCCATATGGCCAACATTGTGGTGGACAGCGCGAATCTGAGCCGGGTCAGCCAGCTCCCGCTCATCAACCGCTCGCACCGGCGCCGCCACCCCCTGCCCCTCGTCAGCGTCCCCACCTCCTTCATCACCCGGGGAGACCACACGCAGCCACTCACGCGGCACACGGGTGAGCTCATCCGCCGGGTTGTCCGCAGAACGGACCAGTCGCACGCTCATCGTCAGACGGAACTCTTCCACGAGCTGACGGATCACGTCGACACGCCGGCGGATCAGCATCTCCCCGTGTGCCTTGGTTCGCAGCCGGGACCGGCCGCTCAGGGCGTCGTCAATCCACTTCCGGACTGTGGCCGAGTCAGTGCGGAGATCGATCGTCGTCACTCCCCACGCAAGGGCCAGGTTGACGCCACTGAGCGCCGCGTCCAGCTCAGCCATGTTGATGTGTGTGGCTGCCTGTGCCTCTGGGCGCAACCAACTCGCATCCTCAATGACGGCACCCGTCACGGCGTCTGCCAGCACCACCCCCGTGGCCAACGCGCTCGCGTCCGTCCACACTATCATCGCCTCCCCGTAGTGACACACCACGCGCCACGTGCCGGGTCTGCTGCACCCAGCCGCTCGGCTACCTGGCTCACCTGGTCGCTCAACGCCGCATCCGTGATCGGGTCGTCCCAACCCACAGAGGCAGCGTTAGCACGACGCTTGAGCCAGGCCGCCGCCGGCCGTAGCCATCCCGCTACCGGCACGTGCGACACCAACTGGCCACACCACGCGAAGACGGCGCGACGCGTCAGCACGACTGGCGGCGCCGCAGGGGTACCGTCTCGCTGCCATCGCAGGTCGCCCTCACCTGCATCCCCCATGCTCACGCGCAGGCCGAGGAGACGAGCCCCCTCCGTCGCCCGTACGGGTGGCTTGCAGACCAACCCGTACTGCGTGAAGTGCTCAACAACCCGCTCGGCGCTGACCACCGCTTCGTTGACGAGCAAGTCGTCGACGTAGGGCAGGACCCCGCGCGCCACCTCCGCGTCGCGGCGCAATACAGCCTGCACTACCGCCTTCATCACCATTGGGGCGATATTCAATCCGAACCCGACCCGTGTCAGACCATACCGGCGCCCGCGGAACTCCACCGTCTGATACGGCCACAGCCGCCGGACCACCCGGATCTGCAAATACGCCTTACGCAGGTCCACCACCGCGATACGGGCGCCGTGCTGCCGCCAGCGTCTCAGCTGGTCGCAGCACACGTCCGCATCTGCGGTGTGAGCCGCGACGTGTGCGTTCAACTCCCGGTAGTCCAGCACAGGGCGTACCTTGTGCTGGTGCGGCTGTGGCACCGCCATCAGCGGGATCAAGCCACGGGCTGGTCCATCCGTCTCCTCGTCCCACGGACGAAGCCAGCCCTCAGCGATCCACAACTCGAGTTCCGCCTCGTACGCCGCTCTGGCCTCTGATGGTACGGCGTACTGCGCAGTCTGGTTCCTGAGCCGGGGCGGCCCCGCCCCGTCCGCCCACTTCCAGGCCATGGTCCATTCCCGTGATTGTGCATCGAACCGCACGGAAAAATCAGCCGCGTCCACCTCAATGTCCCGCGGCCCTGTACATGCCCGGTCGCCACCGTTCCCCTCAGCAAACCCGTCGTCTGCCGGCCCCGCGCACCGCGGCCCATCCGCCCGCGTCCCCACATCCGCAGGCCCCGTACGCCGCGGCCCATCCGCCCGCGTCCCCACATCCGCAGGCCCCGTACGCCGCGGCCCATCCGCCCGCGTCCCTACATCCGCAGGCCCATCCGCCCGCGTCCCTGCACCCGCCCGGTCACCACCGCCCCCATTGGCAGACCCGTCATCCACCGCCGTACGCCGCGGCCCATCCGCCCGCGTCCCTACATCCGCAGGCCCATCCGCCCGCGTCCCTGCACCCGCCCGGTCACCACCGCCCCCATTGGCAGACCCGTCATCCACCGCCGTACGCCGCGGCCCATCCGCCCGCGTCCCTACATCCGCAGGCCCATCCGCCCGCGTCCCTGCACCCGCCCGGTCACCACCGCCCCCATTGGCAGACCCGTCATCCACCGCCACCGCCGCACACAGCGTAACTGTGTCTGCGGCCCGCACCACAACACCGCCCATAGCCACCACTCCCGTCATCCCCCAGACCATATCGACTCCCAACGGTTTGTGCGGCACCACCAGAGCGTTGAGCGTGACCCTCTTCCCCTGATACTCAACCATGACCGACACAGTACCAACACACTGCAGCGCACTACCGTTCACAGCGCGCAACGTCACCGCGCGCGACGCATCGTAACGGTCAGCACAGCACCCCTGATACAGCAGCACATCCGTACAACCCGTGTCCACTAGCGCGTGACACCACGTCCCGTCCACGCGCATCCGCACCACCGGGAGCGCGCTTACGCCGCGGGAGACGGCGCTCGCGCTAGCGCGCCCCCAGCTGCGTTTCCCGCAGCCATTGGCGCAGCCGGTACGCGACGAGGACACGCCGCCGCCAGATGACCCACGGTGCCGCACGTCCAGCAGCGCACACGTGGGCGTGGCCGCGGCCGGGCGTCGTCTCGCCGCGTCGCTGCCACAACAGGAGACGCCGTTGCTACTGCCGCTCCCTGCTCATCGCTGAGTACTTCCCTCGCGACTCGAAC
>JAOTOL010000848.1:0-107500 GCA_034440575.1 Imbricaverruca yamaguchii | reverse complement strand
ATATATATATATATATATATATATATATATATATATATATATATATATATATATATATATATATATATATATATATATATATATATATATATATATATATATATATATATATATATATATATATATATATATATATATATATATATATATATATATATATATATATATATATATATAGAGAGATAGATATATATATATATAGAGAGAGAGAGAGAGAGAGAGAGAGAGAGAGAGAGAGAGAGAGAGAGAGAGAGAGAGAGAGAGAGAGAGAGAGAGAGAGAGAGAGAGAGAGAGAGAGAGAGAGAGAGAGAGAGAGAGAGAGAGCAGTGCCTCCGTGAGAAACAGTGACGCGCCGACGCAATCGAGAGCCGTCCACATGCGCGGATCATCTTTATACGTGGCCCCAGACTCGTGACATGGTGACGGCCGTGGGCATCAGTGGCAGGGAAAGTGGCGTAGCCACTGCGCCAAACATAGCCATAGTCGGGCCACGAATCACACACGAGTCTAGGTGCCGCCCTGCCCCGTTAGAGATATAACTCCTGTGAAATCGCCGCAAAGCACTTCGCAGAACAAACGAAGGACGAACAAGAGAGGTGGCATTTTCATCAAAAGTCGGCGGACTGGTCAGAAAAAGCGCTACGGAAGATGAGTGCGAAAAAGTGATAGTGGGCTCAGAGGTGCACTGGGCACGGGACCACCCGGTGTAACTACCTCCATCGACAGTGGTGCCCCTCGGAGCTGCGACTCAACCATCGACCAGACGATAACCAGCCCTGCAATGCGCGACTAACCGGCGACCGGCACGCTCGTCATATGGTGTATCGATTCATCACCATCCGACCGGCGCCTGACCATCGCCGGCACACGGCCAGCGAGGTACACGGCCCGCTCCGCGTCACAAGTGACAAACAAAACCGACGTCGTAGCCGCGCCGCCAAAGCCGACATTCATCAATGTCGACTTGGGTGTCATGGGACCGGCCTGACCGCCCCAGGCTCGGCCTGGGTCATGTCAGTCGGCCGCGCCGAAACAAATGTGGCCGACAGGGCCATTTATATCGCGCTCGTCTGCGTTGTCTCCTCGGAACAGTGGTTTACTGGAGGGAGTGACCCCTGACGTCATCAGCAGCGGGCGCCACCCACTCACTCGCTCCTCGACGCAGGGGACGAACCTGACGCTCTGCAACGCCGCAGATGGTTTTGCGTGCTATCCGCCCCGACTTTCTTTCTTGCTTTCTGTATCCCTCTGTATCTCTGCGTCACTCTATCTTAAGTTCATAAACTGTAAGGCTTAATAAGGGCCACAGGGGCCCATCTGGGTTTAGCCTGTATAGAACATATACTAGAAATCATCTCTTATCTATCTATCCATCTCACTCCCTCTCCCCTCCCTCTTCCCTCCCCCTCTCTCTCTCTCACACACACCCACCCTCTCTCTTCCTCTCACACATCGTTCACTACTATCCCTCTCCCTCTCAATCTATCTGTGTATCTCTATCTCTATCTCTATCTCTATCTCTGTCTCTGTCTCTATCTCTATCTCTATCTCTATCTCTATCTATATCTCTATCTCTATCTCTATATCTAACTCTATCTCTATCTCTATTTCTATCTCTATCCTATCTCTATCTCTATCTCTATCTCTTTCTCTATCTCTATCTCTATCTATCTCTGTCTCTGACTCTATCTCTATCTCTATCTATATATCTGTCTATATCTATATCGCTTCTCTACCTCCCTCTCTCTCTCTCCCCACATTTATATATATACATATATATATAAATATATATATATATATATATATATATATATATATATATCGCTATTTCTCATATCTAATCTGTCTTCCTCGCCCACTGTATAAGAAGCTTAAGCTCTTCGATGACGACATTGGACCGAAGTAAATATCATGACAAGTAAATAATTATGAACAAGTAAGAGGAGGCACACTATTGCATATAGCAGCTCCTACAACAATCATTGATATTGCTGTACAGGATCACATAGCAATGTACCGATGCATATAGCAAGTAATGAAGAGGAATGCAGAACAAGTAATTATATAAAATTATCCTTCCCCGCGATAAGTTCATAACCTCCAAAGCCATTTTCTACATCAGGGGGATTCCAGGACAAATCGACCAAGCAAAGGGGTGATTGTCCACCCTCATATCTCAGAATTTGAGCAAATTATTGATGCATAGGGTTATCCTATGCCTTTAATCCTTCCGCAAAAATCATATTTCAATGAAGTCGACGGTTCAGGAGTTATAGTCCATGGCATTTCTGGAAAGTCACGCTGCAAGGCTACGTTCGGTGGTCGATAACTATGCCGAGTTGCCGAGTTCCAAAAGGTCTGGATATTTATATTTTGACTGACAATTCACTTGTAATCGGCTACCGAACATAACCTTGCAGTGACCCTCCAGAAATGCCCGAGGGTCTAACTCACGAACCGTTGACCTGATTGAAATACAGTTTTCACAGACGAATGCGGAGCATAAGATAACCCTATACACCAATTTTGCTCAAAATCTTAGACATGAGGGTGCTAGGCCCTGGTCGATCTATCGTGCAATGCCCCATGGGGCATAATCGTGATTGAGCCTTTGATCCGAAGTAGACTTACATCAGCGATTGTGGTGTTCTTCGAAGTGTGCTTAGCTCGGAAACTTCATATCATATATCCTTGAAACGATGGTCCCATGTTTATTGCGGCTCATGTCTCAGCGACGGAACGGCGACGAAACAAACACTATTGGCAGTGTTTCGTAACCATTTCATTATCAGTGCCAGAGGGTTGAATATAAAGTCTAGGTAGCTTAATGGTTATTGGAAATGTATCTACATTACTGGATTGGAACGGCAAAGTAACCAATTTACATCTTTTTCCCAGCAAAGCTGCATCATCGATCGTCGTCGTCGTCGATCTACCTCGTCGTCGGCCTGTGACAGGGGCTAGGGCTAATGGACTGATGCTAGAAAGCAGGGGCACCTCGATATCGATAAGCGCGATACCGATGCCATTAACGATGATATGGAATTTGGGGCCACCATGTTTTCTGCAAGCTATTCTACTTGGCAGACAAACCAAACATGATCGCCTTGAAGAGCGATATCCACTGCTGAATCGGAGATACACGCGAGCACCTAACTCTGACAACAATACGTCGGCTCCACATTAATGTGCAAAACAAGTTCTGAATTTGGCAACACAGGACGCAAAAACGAGTAGAATAGTCGAGCGAGCCAAAAACCCAAAGAACCGACGTACTTGTACAGAACAAGTGCAGACCCTGGCTGCTCCGCCTCCTTGTCTTGAACAGTCGCCTGCAACTGACGAAAGCGGCGCCTTGTGGGTTGAAGGCATGTTGCGCCTATATGACCACGTTGGAGCACCCTGCTAATGGATATCCAACAGCAAAGAATTGGAAATGGCTGTCGCTCTTCAGGCTTCCATAAATATTAAATGAAATGTTTGCCTCGTCTAGCTGGTCACCGTGTACTCACAGTACAAGTACACGACCGTGCTATGGCAACAGTCCACAACAGCAGGAAGCGCACCGCGCTTGACATGCGGTGTGCACGTGCCCCGACTCCAATGAAGTTAGGTAGCACATTTTATGTGCATCATTAGCAGCTACGAGCTGATTATAATCGGGCGCCTTCCCACAGCAACACAATGACCTCTACTTCCATTGGGCATGCTTGCAGGCCACCACACAAAAGAACAAATGGGGAACTGAGCTACAGCTATGTCTTTCAGCTATGATGGTTTTTAGCTAACATAAGTTAATTTGAATAGCG
Source organism: Imbricaverruca yamaguchii (assembly GCA_034440575.1). Taxonomy (NCBI): domain Eukaryota; kingdom Metazoa; phylum Arthropoda; class Thecostraca; family Neoverrucidae; genus Imbricaverruca; species Imbricaverruca yamaguchii. Next base: position 103,691 of record JAOTOL010000848.1, on the reverse strand, counting down.
TTCGCAAGTACGAAATCCGTCCTGTCAACAGAGGCCCGCTGAATGATTTAATTCATGTTGACAGATTGCCAACTCGTACCTTCCTACGATTTATAACACCCACACGAGGATTAAACACACACACACACATACGGAGATACGTCAGCCCATAACGGATGGAAATATCGCATCCACGTTTTCATACTTGGCAAAGGCAACGATTGCCGAGACAAGGAACGCGGAACTAACGAAGAAACCCCCGAAACCACTGCGAACAACTTGGCCATTACGTGCAGGACACGAGCACCCCCCAGACGCCGAATCCCCACGGCTGATAATGTGCCAGCCCGCCCATTGAGCGCTTCAAAAGGACAACGCTGGTGGAAGCCCTAAGCTCTAATGAAAGGGGTGACACGAGCCAGGCGGACCCGGTGGGGTGGTGTTTGTGTGTGTGTGTGGGGGGGGGGGGGGTGACAGACTGCCGGAAAGAAGGGCGACACGCACGGCGGCCCGGCGCCGCCGACAGACGGCGAGCCGACAATTTACGAGCTGTGGCTTTATTGCCGCGATAAGATCGCAGTTTAACGAGACGCGTACTGGGAGGAGACGCGGTGGGACGTACACGCGCCACGAGACGTGGCGAAATGGACACGCGCCACGAGACGTGGCGAAATGGACACGTGCCACGAGGCGTGGCGCAACGGCCAGGTGACGCGAGACGCGGTGGTGTAATACGCAAACGAAGATGCACACTGGGCGCGAAGCCACGCGAGGCGAGGGCAGGGGTGTCGAATTGTGAAAAACATTGTGGGGACGAAGTGTATCAGACCCCCTCGGAGGGGGTCTGATACACTTCGTCAGGGGTCTGATACACTTCGGGAGGGGGCCCCTCCCCATCCCCCACCCCAAAAAAAACTCATCGGATTTCGCCCACTGTATTTTCAGACCTCAATAATTCTGATTTGTGTTTGACGATGTGTATGTTTATGTTTATTCAGCATCTTCGCCAACGGGAAAATCGCCCAGTAACAGGTGAAACCACATAAACAAAAGATCAATGCACAGTGCATATCAACATAAAAACTGTGAGTTATAGCATGCGATTAGTGTCATACAGTGGACTCGGGTCCATCGTCATCGTAAACGTCATCTATATCCTCAACGTCACCGTCACCTTCCCCTCACTCCACTCACACCAAAAAACACAACGGCTTAAGTAGAATATGTATGCGCCCATATGCAGGCTAAAACACACCGGCCTTGATGGAGCATCGGAGCACAGCAGGACTGAAATGCGATGACGACGGGTGAAGGTATTTCCTCGGTGCATAACATTAGGAAGGACGAAGCCAAAGTTTTGGTTGGGCAAGTTCAGGGTCGGGAAGGGGGCACAGCTTCCACAAAATCATAGCAATCGAAAACAATGTCCTCTGATCAAGCACGTGCATTGATGTAGTCATCGTGATTGTCGAGTCTGGTCAGTTACCACGCACGACACGAAGCAAACTAAAATGCACAACAGATCATATACGTGAATAAACGCAATCAGGGGTGTCGATTTTTGAAAAACATCGGGGGGGGGCGAAGTGTCAATGCAATAGACCCCCTCCACCCACAAACAAAAAGCTAATCGGACTTCTCCAACTCCATTTTCAGATTTCATAAATTTTATTTTAATTTTACGATGCTAATGTTATTCAGCATCATCACTAAAAGGCAAAATCGCCCAACATGTGAAATCACATGAGTAACAGAACAGTGCACAGTGCGAGCCAACATAAAAACACATGCGTCATAGCATGTGACTAGTGTCATACAGTGGGCTCGGGTCCATCGTCACCGTCACACACACCTTCCTCCCACTCCAACAGCAATAAACACACAACGGCTTAACAAAATGTTTCAGCGCCCGTTCGCAGGCTAAAACACACCGACCTCGATGGAGCACCCGAGCACAAGAAACCTGAAATGTGATGACAATGGGTGGAAGTATTTCCTTGATGGCTAACATTGGGGAGGGGCGAATCCGAAGTAGTGGTGGAGAAGAGTTCAGGGTCGGGGAAGGGACACAGCTTTCACAAAAGCGGGAGACATCGAAAACAATGTCCACTGATGCATTGATGAAGTCACTGTGATCGTCAAGACTGGTTAGTCGCCACGCACGACACTAAGCAAACTGAAATGCACGACGGATCACAGACATCGATCGGTGCAATCGTTTTCCTATTTGGTCTTTTTTTCTACAACAGTCTGAAAACTCCGTCCGTACCCAATGGCGCAGGGAAGGGCAAGAATGTTTAACACTGGGTAAGTGCCTCTCCGGTCACGGCCAAATGTCCGAGGTCAGCTCTCGAGATTCCCAGAAGGGACAACCGATGGTTTCGCAATGGATGTGTCGGCTCAAGTGATTTCTTTGTCTGGGTCGAAAATATAAAGGAGAAAACTTAGAAAAATGCGAACAGTGGCAAAAATAAAGTTTCCAACTCGACGGAATGGGGATGGTCCCGGCCACGAGTGTGTCGCAACAGGACCATGTTTTACCGCAACCCCGTTGGCACTTGTAATTATCTGCATCCTCGCGCAAGGATCAGTGTTCAGTTTCCCATACCTTTGGTAATTCTTGAACCACACCATCCTTTCCTTTTTGACTGCAATGACAATTTTCACTTTGACTTCCCCTTGTAAATTGACTTTGGATGGGTCAGAGGGTAATATTCCAATGTCTCAACTGCCGCTATTCGCAGTAATTGCAGCATACCAAAGCAAAATTCAGATCATAATGTTCTTGCATCAAATCAAGCAATCCGGATATCTCGAAATATTAAGTAAGGTCAAGGATAATAAACTGAGGTCAGTTCAAATTTCGTCTTCTCGTCGTTCTGCACTTTCCATGGAGAACATGATAAAAGTGTGGTATGGGCATTCTGCCTATAAATACCTGACAAGACGAATCACGTAGGATCAGGTCCAGTGTCAAAATATTATACACTGTTGTCTCGTGTGTGGTTGGAATTTGTGTGCACGTCAGCTGCTTCGGCTATATTGCACACGTACTGTCGTCTTATGCCGTATGCTTCTGTTTCTTGCAGTTAATTTTGAATTTGGTTTTAGAGTCACGCAAGTATTGCTACGTGACACTGGGTGGACAACCAATGACCCGACATCGGGTGACCGGACCAAATTTGAAGGTAAAAATGGCAGAGCTCTGACGAATTGTGAAATATTAATACATGAAATACATTGGTACCTGTTGATGGTAAGGTGGCCGGTAGGATACCGGAAAGTGGTAATTAATGGATTAATGGATGGAGGACTTGTGTTTCAGGGAGCGTCGACGGCCTTGGCCATTTTGCGCCCATATACCTAATGCATAGAAAACTGCTCGGAGAGACGATGCAAAGCCGGAACTAATCTCATGTCGTCCACTTCGACGGACCAGAACTGTGGACCACACACCTTCTACCAGGGATGGATTTGTATTTTGTAATCCTGGATGAAGAGAAGACAATTGCTGAGTGACCGAATACAGATATTTTCCTTCGAACCAGTGACTTTAGAATCCCACTTCGCAGTTTCCAGTGAATTATGAGCACATTACTACTGAACAGATAATTGTCGAAGAGCACCATAAAACCTCCGAATGGAAAGGACGAGGGGATAATTTGGTAAAGATGATAATGTTGTGGATGGCAAAATACAGAAACAGCTGAGTCGTGGAGCACGCCGCCCACTGTGGCAGACCGGGGCCATATAATACGTCATCAACCTTGGTGGACCTGAGCCATGGAGTACACCGTCCACTGTGGAAAACCAGAGTTGCGGAGCACACCGTCCACTGTGGCGGACCGACGCCGTGGAGCACACCGTCAACTGTGGCGGACCGGGGCTGCGGAGCACACCGTCCACTGTGGTGGACCAACACCGTGGAGCACACCGTCCACTGTTGCAGACCGGGGCTACGGAGCACACCGTCCACTGTAGCAGACCAGGGCCGTGGAGTACACTGTCCACTGTGGCAGACCGGGGTTGCGGAGCACACTGTCAACTGTGGCGGACCGGGGCCGAGGAGCACACCGTCCACTGTGGCGAGCCAGGACCGAGGAGCACACCGTCCACTGTGGCGAGCCAGGGCCGAGGAGCACACCGTCCACTGTGGCGGGCCAGGGCCGTGGAGCACACCGTCCACTGTGGCGGACCGACACCGTGGAGCACACCGTCCACTGTGGCGGACCAGGGCCGTGGAGCACACCGTCCACTGTGACAGACCAGGGCCGGGGAGCACACCGTCCACTGTGGCGGACCAGGGCCGGGGAGCACACCGTCCACTGTGGCGAGCCAGGGCCGAGGAGCACACCGTCCACTGTGGGGAGCCAGGGCCGAGGAGCACACCGTCCACTGTGGCGAGCCAGGGCCGAGGAGCACACCGTCCACTGTGGGGAGCCAGGGCCGAGGAGCACACCGTCCACTGTGGCGGACCGGGGCCGCAGAGCACACCGTCCACTGTGGCGTGCCAGGGCCGCAGCACTGGGCTGAGCGAGATCAGCGGCACCCGATCGCACCGCAGCAATACCTGTAGGTGGACGCTACCAACGGCTAAACACGTTGACCCGCTGAGCCGACTGGGCGGCGAACAGCCTCAGTTCGGCCTCCCAGTCCAGTGCGTCCAGGACCTCGGGGTAGGTGGCGAGCATGGCGGCGTGGTTGAGCCGCTCCTGGCTCATCGTGGAGCGAAGCCAGCTCTTGAGGCGCCGGAGCAGGTTGAACAGGCGTTCGGCGGTGCAGGTGGTTGCTGGGGCCGTGAGGATGACTCGCAGCAGTGTGGTGGCGCCCGGCAGCACCTGGCGCAGGCCGTCATCGGTTCCTCAAGCCACCCCAGCAACAATTCGGATTAAATTTATTTAAAAAAAAAATAACCAAACATAGCTACTACCTACCTAGGTAGGCAACTCCATGGATGGACTCCAAATATTTCTGCGTCTCCATATGGACGCAGAAATATTTGATTTAAGCCATTGTGCGCTTGTTGGTGTTTGGAGTGAGGAGAGGGCGAGTGACATTGTCTATGAAGATGACGGTGACAATGGCATTGACGATGACGATAGGCCCAAGTACACTGTATGATACTGTAGTTGGATGCTACAACTCAGTTTTATGTTGACATGCACAGTACACTGCTCTTTTGCTTATGTGACTACCTGTTACTGGACGATTTTTCCTGTTGGCAAGGATGTTGAATACACATAAAATGCACATCATCCAAAAAAATCAGGATTATTGAGGTCTGAAAATATAGTGGGCGAAATCCGATAAGTTTTCAGTTGGGGTGGGGGGGGGGGGGGGAGCGGGGGGGAGTACACTTCGGCCCACAAACATTTTTTATTTAAATCGACATCCCTGGTCAACTCAATATTGTTTTACAAACGTTTTGCTCTTCAGCCAAAGTGAATATTTTTCATGGAAATTAGTGGTCATAACATCTTAATCCTATGAATAAATGTAGCATTGCAACATTCCTAATTCCTACCATATCAATACTCGCTAGATCAAATGTAAAATATGTTACAACACCAAAAGGTCACCGTCAATGCACACGCACATGGGGTCAGTGGCCACAGTACGTCAGATTCGTCGCAGACGCCGCCACACGATGCTCTTGATATATGGCGAAGTATTTTTTCTCTCGATACACTTTCAATTCGAAATGAAAAGAGGAGGTACACCAGAACATTTCATGTGTTTTTATACAACACTTTTTGTATAAAAAACTTTACGTTTCATAATGACAGCTTCAGAACATCGTTTGTATTTCTAGTATTTCTGGGCATGAAATGAACCCAGTTGAAGCTGGAAATAATTATGCTTGACATTGATGGCGTGTGCAAGAATCTGTATGACATTGCTATTGTTGATTGGTGGCTTTGCTTGTTTGTTGTTGACAATTGGCTTGATTCGTTTACCAGCATCAGTCAAGCTCAATATTTTTAATGCAATGTTATGGCTGCAAAGTTAAAGGAAATCTCACTATCTTCTTTTCTCACCAATTTCCATTTTACAATAATATGAGGAGAGTCAGCTCACTGTTCAATCTAAGTCTGTTTCTGTTCAGTACAAAAATGTCCTCCTTAGCATCACTTGTGTCCTAAGTAGCATAGTGTGTTTAATTTTTTTTGTAGGTAGCTTTATTCCTAGAAGCATAAAATGAGCAAAGTTATTGGGGGGCCCAAATCAGCATTGGGGGCCATGACCCCCACAAAAGGATACAAATCGACGCCCCTGGGCGAGGGCAGTCTGCGACACGTCAGACGAAATGTATTGATATCAATGAAGCAGTAGTCCGGTCGGTAGGGTGTTCGACTCTTGACCATAAGATCGTGGGTTCAAATCCCACAACCGGCGGAATTGCCGCGTCCACCTGCGATCAATCGGTGTAAGAGGTTGGCGACGCTATGTGATCAGGCAGTTCACTGCGAATTAAAGGAATACAAGGTTCTTTTTCTTGAACTTTGAACGTTTGCTTACACTTCATCGTTCGATTTCCTGTAGTTGTCGCTTGCTATCGTACACGACGGATATCTCATCTTGAGCACTATTACCTAGATTTACCACCTGGAACACTATTAGGCATGTCACAATAAGAAACAATGAGAAAACTTATGAGAACTTCCCTAGCATTTGGTGTGCAAAATTATTCCGTGTTTTTCTTCACCTGTTTATTTTGTTCTTTGACTGTTTATGATGCTACCGTGGTGGTGATACAGGAGGCCAGTGCTCACGAGAACGTCGGAGCAGAGGTGGTTGTCACAGGAGAGTGAAGCTTCGGAACATGACGGAAGGCCAGTGAAGCAGAGGATCCGCAGACCTTGAAGCGGATGAGCAAAGGCGATGAACCAGGAGAACAGAAGCGAGGGACCGGGAGAACAAGGATGGCCAATTAGGAGAACAAAAGCAATGAATCAGGATCACAGAGGCGGTGAACCAGGGGAACATAGGCGGTGAACCAGGAGAACGGAGGCGGTGAATCAGGAGAACAAGCGGTGAACCAGGGAAATAGAGGAGATGATACAGAGTAACAGAGGCGGTGAACCAGAGCAACTGGGGAGACTAATCAGGACACCGGAGACGGAGGGAAATGGGAGCCTAGGCGATAGGCCGCTAGGTTAGAGACAGTGCATCATCGGTAATGCATCAGAGGCATAGGTATCAGAGGTATTGGTATCGGATACGAGGTATGAAAGGCGCTGAGAATCAATGAACTCACTGACTTTTGCGTTAGCCGGACCCCCTCCCCCCACTTCGTTATGACTTGTTCGGTGGTATGAACCACCGCGATCACTTTTTGTCACGCAGCGGACCCCGCGGCAATCTCTTCTTGTCCCGCCGCAGGACCCGTGACAGCCCCTGTTATCCCGCCGCAGGACCCGTGACAGCCCCTGTTGACCCGCTGCAGGACCCGTCACAGCCCCTGTTGTCCCGATGCAGGACCCGTGACAGCCCCTGTTGTCCCACTGCAGGACCCGTCACAGCCCCTGTTGTCCCGCCGCAGGACCCGTGACAGCCCCTGTTGTCCCGCCGCAGGACCCGTGACAGCCCCTGTTGTCCCGCCGCAGGACCCGTGACAGCCCCTGTTGTCCCGCCGCAGGACCCGTGACAGCCCCTGTTGTCCCACTGCAGGACCCGTCACAGCCCCTGTTGTCCCGCTGCAGGACCCGTCACAGCCCCTGTTGTCCCGCCGCAGGACCCGTGACAGCCCCTGTTGTCCCACTGCAGGACCCGTGACAGCCCCTGTTGTCCCGCTGCAGGACCCGTCACAGCCCCTGTTGTCCCGCCGCAGGACCCGTGACAGCCCCTGTTGTCCCGCGGCAGGACCCGTGACAGCCCCTGTTGTCCCACTGCAGGACCCGTGACAGCCCCTGTTGTCCCGCTGCAGGACCCGTGACAGCCCCTGTTGTCCCGCCAGTGACAGCCTCGCATCTGTCATCAGCTTCTAACCGCGGGCCCTGCTTGGCCCGTGGAACCCGTGACATCTGTCATGGACTCCTGCGCCAACCCAACCCCTGCAGTCCTGCTGTCCAGCCTGCACCCCGCCGCGTGCCTGTCCACCTTACGCCACTTTGCCTGGTTCCGCATAGCTTCACGGTCGCTAAAGCTGGACGAAAATATTGTACTCCAACTACCAGCCGACGGGCTCCACCACCTTCGGTACAAGGTCAGACGCAGCCTCGTGACCGTGGCCGGCCACCACAGACCTTCAGACCTTCGGCGGTTCACGCCGCTGTCCACCACCGCTCACCCGACGCGTCACGTCACGTCACGTCACGTCACGTCACGTCACGTCACGTCACGTCACGTCACGTCACGTCACGTCACGTCACGTCACGTCACGTCACGTCACGTCACGTCACGTCACTGCCCACCTGGCGCGTCACGACACGTCACGTCACAGACCACAACGCCACTACCCACCACCGTCCACATGGCGCGTCACGTCACGTCACGCTACGTCACGAGAAACGTGACACATCACCGCATACGCGTAACATCACGTCACGTCACAGACCACAACGACACTGCCCACAACCACCCACCCGGCGCATCACGTCACGTCACGAGAAACGTGATGCCACTACCCACCCGATGCGTGGCGTCACGTCACCAGATACTTGGCACGTCACTGCCCACCAGGCGCGTCACGTCACGCCACGTCATCACAAACCTGACACGTCACTGCCCACCCGACGCGTCACGTCACGTCACGTCACCAGATACCTGACACGTCACTGCCCACTCGGTGCGTCACGTCACGTCACGTCACCAGATACCTGACATGTCACTGCCCACCCAGCGTGTCACCTCTCATCACATCATCGGAAACGTGACCCGTCGCCACCGTCATCCCGCATGTAATCCGAGTGCACATGCTCAGTGTTGTTGGGAATATTTGTCATATGTTTTGCCCACAATGAAGGTTGGTGCAAAAGGCTGTGCACGCTGCCTTTTGCCTTTTCCGACGTAGCTGCGCAAACGCAGCTCAGCGTGCACCCGCAGGACGACCGAAGCGGTTCTCAGGAGTCAGCCGTGATCAGAGTGTGTGACAACTGGAGCAATATGAACGACGGTGGGCCCGACCTGACCGCCCCTATGGAGGCATGGGACATTCCGTCCCATTTGACATTCTGTGTCTTGGCCATTTTGACGCAGCTGTGTTCTTGACTGTTCTTGACTTTACTTGACCGTTTCTGACATTGTGACGTTTGGGCATTCTCTCGCACCCGTGTGATATGACCATACGGTCCTTGACATTGTGGCGTATGACTGCACGGTCCTTCACCGCAGCGGTCGAGTTTTAACTTGATTTAACCCTGATTAAATAACATTTCTGACATGCTGACATTTGGATGTTATGACCCTTGGATATTCTGGCCCTGTGCCAGTTGACCGACCAGTGTCGGCTGACTGCACCTCAACACGCCAGTGGTAGCGTTCCGAAGACCCGCTTGCGATGGGATGGGACGCGCGCGGAGCAGCCAGCCGGACATTGAGCCGGATCTTCCCTCCCAGAAAGGGCAGATGTGAGTTCGTTCGGCTGTCGCAGGGGTATGGTCGCCACCGGGACACGCTGCACTGTACTACCCGTAATGAGATTAGTGCCAGTGCCAGTGCCTGTTGGCTTGTGGTCGCTGCTTTCAGCTACTTGTCGCCGCTGCAGCGAGCAGCAGATTTTATAATCGATTTTATAAGTGGCATGTGACGGACAGTCGGTGGCCACTGTTTGGAACATTAACTGCTTTGCCGGAATGACTTATCCTGCGTAGCGACATAGCGACGCAGCAATCCGACGTAGCGACGTAGCTACCTGAGAGTCACGGAGTCGGGTGCACGCGGCCTGGGTATTTATTTGATAGGCATTGATCTTGCTGGGGCTGGGAAAGACCTTTCAGAAAGACTTCCTTCTTTGACGCTCTCCATGCAGTTTTACAGATAGGCCCTCCACCCACCCCGAGAGCTGGAAGGGCGAACTAGTCGGCGTGGTAAAAGGGCAACGCTACATATAGACGAGCAGAAGAGGGCATGTGGGATTTAAGGCTAATGCGATCAATCGTGCATGCTTGCACGTTTAGTTGACATTTATTAACTTACAAAGTAGGCTTTGTGTCACTTTCGGACCTACACCCGACATGTTCTCCTTTTATGCTAATGAATAACCTGCTATCATGAATCACCTGTTGAATGGATCACTCGTTGGATGAATCACCTGCTACTCTAACCCCATGTCAAGCTGTCGCTACCGGCTCCCATGGCGTGTGATTCAAATTTGCATGCCTCACAATTTACCACATTGCACTGTCACCTCCCCAGTGATGGCTTTATAATGGCACGGAAATTACCCATTCATCTGTCACTCTAGCCGTCGGTATAATTGCCATTCCGGGGAGAGGGCCATTACCTCACCCGGAGGAAGAGGGACATGTTGTGTGTACCTACCTGTCCGGCCAGTAGATTACCCGCGGGAAAGCGCCAGGTGCGTCCAGTCAGGACGGCAACTGATAATGACCGACCGGTGGCCATCTTTGCACCTCTGTCTCCCACGCGGCCGCCATTACTGAAGCGCGCACAAGGACACGCACTGGCGCGCTATCTCGCTCCAAGCACGCACATGTTTAGCCCGCTGTTGGCTCTATTTGCCACTTCCACTTCGTCCGTGGCTTATCACTGATAACTCCCCCGGAACCAATGAAGGCAGCTTTTGTTGTCAATTTTTTTCAGCGCCTGGTGAACTGCAGTGCTGATGAACTGTGGTGCTGGTGAACTGGAATGCTGGTAAACTATAGTGCTGGTGAACTGTAATGTTGGTGAACTGTAGTGCTGGTGAACTGCAGTGCTGGTGAACTGTAGTGCTGGTGAACTATAGTGCCGGTGATAGAGTAGCGACTGGTGAACTATAGTGCCGATGATAGAGTAGCGACTGGTGAATTGTAGTGCCGGCGATAGAGTAGCAACTGGTGAACTATAGTGCCGATGATAGAGTAGCGATTGGTGAATTGTAGTACCGGCGATAGAGTAGCGACTGGTGAATTGTAGTGCCGGCGATAGAATAGCGACTGGTGAATTGTAGTGCCGGCGATAGAATAGCGACTGGTGAATTGTAGTGCCGGCGATAGAATAGCGACTGGTGAATTGTAGTGCCGGCGATAGAATAGCGACTGGTGAACTGTTGTACGGGCGATAAAGTAGCGCCGTGTCGCCATCCGGGCACTTCAAGTCGGAAATGTCCCGAAGTAACCGCGAACAAATTCATCACAGATCAGTTGCACGTTTTACCTTTTCTCTTTTGGGAATACACGCAGGTGAAAACACAATGTCAACTTGGGCATGATTGTTGGTAACTAATGTCAGCTCAGTTATGTCAATATTTCTTTCGATTGCCCGTTCAGCATCACGGTGCAGAACTGATGCTCAATAGGAGGAAAATTGCATCATCAAGACATTTCTTCCTAGGGTTTGTTTACCAGATGCTACCTATTCCATGTATAAGCTTACAAGTATTGTGAGTCGCAGTTTGTTCCATGCGATCAAACACTCAGTGAAAGTAACACCATGCTTATCGCGAAACACGTCACTGCTCGGTATGGATGATTCAGTATTTGCATTGTTCATTGTACTACTGTGCTCCATAGTTGAAACTGAGTTGTGATCCATCAGCGACCGCTGAATTACCAAATGTCCAGGCTAAGCCGCGATGAAAGCAAATGAGCATTGCATTAGAATCGGCATTTACTATTTTCCCGGAGAGAAACAGAGTCGGGCGCTTCCATTATCACAGCACCAAGAACACGGATTGGTGGTGGTGAGTACAGGAGTCATGGCCTCACCCAGAGGAATGACTGCTGTGGAAAAATTGTAGCCCGATACGATATTCTATTCCTAGTCGCATGCTTTTTGACAATGGTTAAAGCTACACTGATTCTCTCATCTGCTGAAAATCAGAAGCTAATCGAAGTTGGAATATTTTTTTTTGTTCGGTCATATCACTTCTTCCGTTCTGCAAGATTGCTCATGTCCTCCTCTACTCCCATCCTTTCCCTCTCCCCTGCCCAGGGGCGTCGATTTGAATACTTTTGTGGGAGCCATGGCCCCACCAATGTTGATCTTGGCCCCCTCAATGTTGATTTGGCCCCCCAATAACCAATGTTATATTTATGCATATAAGCTAAAGGAAAAAATTAAAAACACCATGTTTCCCTAGAATACTTAGTGGATGCCAACCAACTCACTTTGTAATGAAATGGAACAGATTTGGATTCGATAGTGGATTGACCATTTACTTATTGCTGCAAAATTGAAAATTGTGTGGAAAAAACAAAGGAGTTGGATTTCCTTCCACTTTGCAAGCACAACATACATAGGAAAATGCTGAGATTGGGTGAAGCTGATGCATTTTAAACCAGATGGCATGAAAAATTAGGAAAGCCACAAAACAACAATTGCATTACCATAATGATGCTTGCAAACCTGACCAATAGCAAAAGCACGTGCATATGGAACTTGAACTGGATTAATTCCATTCTTAATTTCCAATCAGTGTCAAAGGTGCACATAATCCAGTCATCAACAACAATCAGTTATCATTGAGATAGTGGATATACAACAGACTATATTTATTTTCAGAGCCAACCCGCCACACCTTGACATTTACCTAGGTACCTACCTACCTATATGCCCAATGACAATGCGCATAGATTACATATTAATACGGGCACCACAGCCACCAATAGCCACAAGTGAGCTCAATTTATCTGACAGCTTATGATACCATAAAAGAAAAGGTGTGCAAGAAGATGCATGCACACTATTATACTTCCTATTCTTGGAGAAAGCAATAGGCATTCACTAAGCCATAGCTTACAGACCAGTTATACAAGGCGAAACCCCATCACCGAATATCTGGACAGACTTAATCAAGGCAACATGACTTAATAGACACTTGCGCGCATTAAATGCCACAAATTGAGATGGCCGTTCTTCAGAAGATGCAAATTCGTAGCATCAAAAGATAATATGTTCAGTTACATAAATCACAGAGTCTAAAGTTCAATTTGCGGTTGCGATCGACAAATATGGCAGAGGTAAGACACTTGTGGTGCAATTGCGCGCAGTGTTGAACCCGGTGGTCAAACTTATATGACATCGATCTGATTCGATTTTGTCTTTGTACTTCATACCTTTTCATATCTACACAAATTTATGTGCTCATCAAACAACTTGCTGATATTTAATGTGGTTTTAAAACGATTTGCTGATATTTAATCCCAAAAGGGACTGTAGATGAAGAAGTTGGTAGGTACACTTCAGCAAGTCCAGTCCATGTGTTTTTCTTCTGATTTGTGATCCGTGTTTCTATGTTGATACCACAGCAACCATATTTGTCTTCAAGAACAGTTGGCTTTAGTTTGCTTTTAATTATATTTTACTCTACTGCTCTTTGCTTTCTCTGCCCAGGATTGGGGCACCCAATGTTGCATTTCTGTCAGGGGTTGGCACCCTTTTCGGCAAATTTACAGCTTAAGGTAACTTCTGATTTATCCGATTTTTTAAATGCAATGTTTGGAAATGTGATGAACATGCTGTGAACACTATTTTTTTGGTAAATTTTTGTTTTAAGGTGCTTTATGAATTCATGGAATCCATCATTTCAATCCAATGGTTATGAATGTGACTAAGATGATGGACCACTCATTTTCTGTACAAATGTCTACTTTTCAGGTGGTGAGCAAAATATCACGAAAAAGGGCTTTGGATTAGGTGACATAGGATAACAAATGTTTTTTCTTCTTCAAAATAAAACAAATGAAACCTAGCCTAACCTAACCTCCCTTTGGAAAAAGAAAACCAGCACAAACATGTGAAAAATTTCAGGCAGTATATTTTCTTCTTTAAAAAAAATATATTCAATAACCTAGTCCAACCTAACTTAGCCAACATGGCAGCTTTAAAAAAGCTCCATTTTCTTTTTAATTTTGGAAAGTTTTGCGAAAAATTCCAACTTAAAACACTCAAACAATCCTGGCTGGGTTAGATTGAGTGAGTTTTTTTATTTGTAAAATTTGAAGGAAATAAATCGCCTCATATTTTGCCACAATTTTGTTTTTAGAATTGGATTCTTCAAAGCCAGGTTAGGCTACGTTAGGCTAGGCTACGTTGTATTTTTATTGTATTTTTATAATGCCATGCTACCAAACTCAAAGCCCATTTTCACAGACAATGAGTGGTCCCATCACCTTAGTTACATCCATAAACATTGCTTTGGAAATATAAATTCCAAACATTCATAGAACACCTAAAAGCACAAATTTACCATCCTTTCCTTTGCAAATGCATACTTATCAATTGGGAGCAAATGTAACACCCAAAAGGGTGTGGAATTAGGTTATGTAGCATACAAATAAATTTCAAGAAAGATGTAAGGTAACCTTACATAACCTGGCCCCACTTTCCATGTAAGAAATGAACTACCTTTAATTCAAATTCCCAATCAAATTTCTAAAATATTTAACTTCAAAAACCTAATCTAACCTAAGCTAAATTGTCATGAACTCTTTTTTTTCATATTTTTCTGAAGACATATTTCCATTTTTGTTTTCTCCTCACAACAAAGCGTAAACTCTCCTGACTTAACCAAACCTAACCCCTTTGCATGCTTCATGGAAGTAAAATGCGTGGAAAACGTGTCTGGTGGTTACCTTAAACTGCAATATTGGCCGGATTTTTGTACTTTTTTTTAAGTTTATGGTAATCACGGACCACTTTGGATTTTTTAACTGCAGCGTTCATTAATGTGCTGATCATGATGTGACCACTCATTTCCTCTGAAGATGCATACATTTCAATTGGGAGGTTGAATGACACCCAAAAAGGGACACACAGAAATAAGTTCTTTGAACCATATGTTATATCCTTTACAGTGCTGCTCCATCCACCTCCAACTCCAGCCCTGATCAAACTTGAGGAGCGCATCCATCTCCAAATCAGCCTGTTGGAAAAGGTATGTATTGCAGCATAACCAATGTGATCTGAATTCCATGGTATTCATGTTGTATTATATTCCATCCTTGCCAATCCATGTAGCAGATGTTTGACATTCCTCAAACTGTATGAAGAGCTTGGGAGTTTAAATCAGGTTTGAGTGATGAAACAGATGAACTATTCCTGGTTTCTTATGTTCCAGCATTGCATTGCACTGTGGCATACCGAATGGGAGGCATTGTGGGCAGTTCCTGACAGGTTGTGGGGCCTCAAGAATCCGCCGAGCTCAGGAAAAAAATGCGTCATGCTACCTAGAAATCCCCCTTGGTCCCCCAAAAATCGTACCGTGGCTCAGAAAATAACATTGGGTGTCTACAAAAAGTCGGGCAGAAGCCCCTGTTAATAACGCTGGGGTCTCAAAGGTTTGCACCTGGGTGTTGTGGTGTTCAAGAAAATTACGACGGGGCCACAAACGGTCGGGCCGTTGCCCCATGAAAATCACGCTGAGCCTGGGGGTACGAAGAATTCTCGCTCGGGCTCCTGGAAATTACTAGAGGCATGGCAGGTCACACCGGGGCTTTAAAAGTCTCCTTGGGATCACCCAACCAATGAAGCAAAGAGACTAAAAACAGATCGGACACGAATCTTCGCTCTTGGATCCAAAGGTTCCAAAACAATGGCTTCAAAAGTTCATAAAACGTGTCCGCCCCCCAAAAAATGTGTCTTAGCCACTAAAATTAGCGCAAGTTATCAAAACAAGCGACCACGGTGCCCACAAAATCGCACTTAGACCAAAAATTCAGGCCGCTTCATTTGAAAATCTCGCTGGGGCCAAAACCCCGCGCCGGAGCCCCACAAGTCGCAGCTGGCTTCCCAAGAACTAATATCTACCCGGAATGTCACCCTGCGAGCAGAAAAATTGCGTCAAGGATCCAGAATAAGAAGGCGTCTGACACCGGAAAAGATCCTGCTGGGGCACCGAAAAAAAATGACGCACCGTGAGCCTGAATAATCGTACCGGGGTCCAAACATATCCTGCAGGGGGCTTACAGAAAATGGCCTGACGCCAAAAATCACAAGGGGACCCTATCGAATCGACCCGAGCACCGACAAAATTCAGAATAGGTCCCGGAAGAAAATTATCCGAATGGCCTTTCTACCCTCGATGGTGCCAGCTGCGGGAAAAAAACGCTGAGCAGCCGCAGTGGCGTACCAAGTGAAAAATTATGTCCCCATTCCTGAAGGGATATGCTCCCAAGAATTGCGCCGGTTCCACAAAAAATCGCGCTGGGCCCCATAAATTCGCATCGGGGCCCAGAATTTGCGTAGCGGGCTGTGAATACAGCGGGCACCACAACACTTACACCAGGCTCACCAAAAAATTTGCATCTGCGTCCACCAAAGTCACGCTGGGGCGCAGTTAATTACATCACGCCCCGATAATTCGCGACGATGACCCCAAATATCGCTTACTGGACCCAGAATTCCGGCGGTAGTACC
The DNA here is from genome assembly GCA_034440575.1 of Imbricaverruca yamaguchii. Lineage (NCBI taxonomy): Eukaryota > Metazoa > Arthropoda > Thecostraca > Neoverrucidae > Imbricaverruca > Imbricaverruca yamaguchii. The sequence continues at coordinate 87,191 of JAOTOL010000848.1, read as the reverse complement.
AAAAATTTGAGTCGAGGCATCACAAATTCCCCTCTGTAAGCACAGCGTGGCCCCACAAATCACATCTTCACTCGATAAAAAGTAAACCGGTGCCCTCTAAAATAAGGAGATATCCCGAAGAATATATGCCAGAGTCAGAAAAATTGATCCTGAGCTCCAAACATACCCGAGATGCCTTCAAAAATCGCGCAAGGCCCCGAAAAAGCGCACAGGAGCTCGAAAAAATTGCGGCGAGACACAATGTAGCGCCAGGTGCCAGAGAAATCAGGCCGACACTCGGACCTTAAAAAATAATTCAGAAGTCACGAAAAATTGCGTCGAACCCAGAAAACTGCTCCGAGTCCCCCGGAACTATGTACCTGGAAAAGAAATATCGTACCGGGACCCCGATAAATTATGCCCGAAATAACGAAGGTTGTGCTGGGGTTCCACAAATGCGCGATAAATAAACGCCTCAAATAAACCGCGGAGCCCTAAGAGCACAACGGGAGGCCGAAAATGCACCGAGCCCTCCAAAGCCCGAGGTTCGCAAAAAGCGGCAGGGCCTTAAAATATGGTTGGGCCCCAAAAATCGAATTGGTCGTAAAAAGGAACAAAAAGACCGGGCACGGAATAAAGGCATCGGGGTCTTCGAAAACGTACCGATACCTCAAACATGTCACCGGTTTAGATAAAAGCAGAAAAGCTAAAAAAAAGTAGCCCGGTCTCTAATATGTGCCAGGCTCCTAAAAAAATGTCTGGAGCTCTAAAACATATCCGTAGACGAAGAAAAACAACTGGTAAAGCAGCGAACACCTAGCTAGGGTCTCGGTTCGGTGGAAAATCTGGAAGCATATTTCACCTAAGAGATGAGGTGCATCAAAGCTCAAATATGGCACAAAACTATCATGTGACAGCAATTAGCAAAACGTTGGAGACCTAGCAGAAACTGGAGAAGCGCACGTAGTGTGGCGAATGCGCCGAGTGCTCTAGGTGCGCAAGGTACATGTGCACGACTGTTGTACATATTTGTACATATTTTAATGATTTGCACCGGTGTAATTTCAGCAGTGTTAGGTGAATTATCAAGGGGTACGAAAAAAAATATCCTTTGAACAGGATCGGGGAGTTAGTGTTCATATCCGGTGATTCAGCAATGATGGTGGCAGATTTGGCCCCCTCGACAGGACAGCTAAGTTGGTCACAAATTATTCTTTAAAAATAAAAGAAAATAGCATCCCACTGACAAACATAGTGGTCCGGGGACTTTTTAAAAAATGGGTGTCGGTGAGACCATTCGCAAATCCTACGTACGCCACTGCCATGGCATGGTATAATTAGGCCTCCTGATGGCCACGATCCGCCGCAGTAGACGGTGTACTCAGCAGCCCCTGTCCACCACAGTGGAAGGTGTAGTCCACGACCCCGGACCGCCCCAGTGGACGGCGTGCTCTGCGACCCTGGCTCGCCACAGTGGACGGTGTGCACTTCACGGCTCTGGTCCGCCATAGTGGACGGTGTGCTCCTGGGCACTCGTCCACCACAGTAGACGGTGTGCTCCGCGGCCCTGGTTCGCCATAGTGGACTTCATGGTCGGAGAAAACGGGCTTTTCTTGGATTTTTTTCCATCCGTAGCATGACCCTCTTCACAAAATTATTCTCCGTGTTTTCCATTTGGACGTTTAATGGTGTTATTCGACAATGAATTGCCCTGTGGTAAAATGTTCCAGATTCCCTGGAAACTGCAAAGTGATATTCTGATGTCACAGGTGTGAGTGAAAATTTCCTCCCGGTATTTCGTCACTCAGAAATTGTCCTCTCCTCATCCAGGATTGCAAAGTATAAATCCAACCGTGGTGGACGGTGCGTACACCACTGCCCTGGCCTGTCACAATAAACGGTGTGGGATAAGTTACGGCTTTGCAGTATCTTTCCGAGCAGCCTTCTGTGCATTAATTGTCTTTCCTCGCATCCTACAGTTCACCTTACCATCAGTAGGACCCATGTCACCCATGTATTAATATTTACCAGGTCGTCACAGCCATTGAACCTGCTTGAAACACCGCTGCTCTTGTTGCACATTTTGATGGATGGATGTCGATGCCATCAGCAAAGCATATTCTCCCAGCAGCGAGATTGACTTTACTTCCACGAGGGTAATGGTTATACATAGGTACTGATAGCGGCGCGGCCAGGAATACTCCTGGATGCAGCACCCTGTGACCTAATTCGTGTCACTCGCACCTATATGAAAACTCCTCTCATGTTTGCCATTTGTTCCTACTGTCCGACATTTTGCACCTCTATGTGTTTTTCCCCGGAACAGAAACAAATAAGGTCCAGTAACGCGAATTCGGGTCACCTCAGGTCTTTGGTTGTCCACCTACTAATATCATGTTGTACTACTTACGTGGCTCTGAAACCGAATTCAAATTTCACTTCACAGGGAACAGTAGCATTCGGCATAAGACGACAGTGCCTGCGCAATATCGCCGAAGCAGCTAACGCGCACAAAAATCCCAACTACACACACAAGACGACAGTGTAGAATATACATAATACTTGACCTGACCTAACGCTATAGACCTTGCTATATATTGAAAGCAGTATGTCTACATCATTCTTATATCATGCTATGCATGAAACGTTTTCTCCTTACTACGATAAAAAGAAATAAGTTGACCCGACCTCAGTTCAGTAACCCTGACCTCAAGTAAAATTTCCGGAGAGCAGAGTCGTTTAGTTGATTTCATGAAAGGAGAGCATGCTCTGAGTTTCATGTTGCAACGCTGCAACTACTACAAATGACGGCATTTTGTATATTTTGGAATAATATCCTCCTTGATACGTCCCAAGCCAATTTGAAGAGGAAGTATAAACGAATTTGGTCGATAAGATCAAGAAGACAAATACGGCGCGGTCCAAGTACCACCAAGGGTATAGGAAACTCCGCACTTGACATTTCTTCTGGGAGGGCAAGGATTGCAAGCACAGGGTTGCAGCAAAAATGCTCCTATTGGGACACGTCGGGGCCGGGACCATACCAATTCCGCAGATTTGAAAACTGTTGATTTCTACCATTATTCCCACATTCCGAAGTTTCGTGCATATTTATTTCCGACTCTAGCAAAGGAACAATTCAGCCAAGATATCCATTTCCAAACCGTCGGATGACCATTCTGAGAATCTCCTAGGATAACCTTTTCGGACTCCTTTGGCCGTGACTGGAGAGACATGTACCTAGTGTGTCCTATTCTTGGTCTTGGATGCGCCATTGGGTGCGGACGGAGCTGGGTGCGGACTGCTGCAAAAGAGCAAACGGTAGAACGATTACGCTGATTGATGCCTGTGGTCCATTGTGCATTTTAGTTTGCTTGTGTGTGGTGACAGACTAGACTCGGCGATCACGATGATTGCATCAATGCACATGATTAATCAGAGAACGTTATTTTCGATGTCTCCAATTTGTGAAAGCTGTGTCTCTTCCCCGACCCTGAACTCGCCCAATCACAACTTTGACTTCGCTCCTCCCTAATGTTAAGCGATAAGGAAATGCTTTCACTGATTGTCATCACAGTTCAGGTCTGCTGTGCTCCGATACTCCATCAAGGCCGATGTGTTTTAGCCTGCATCTGATCACTGAAATATTTTTATTTAAGCCGGCGTATGCTTGTTGGTGTGTGGAGTGAGGGGAAGGCGCTGACGGTGACGATGACGATATATCCGAGCCCACTGTATGAAACTGCAGTCGCATGCCATTACTCGGAGTTGTTATGTTGACATGTACTGTGTAACGCTCTTTTAATTATGTGACTTCACCAGTTATTGGACGATTTTCCTCCTTCATGTGTAAGCTGAATAAGCATAAACATACACATCGTCGAATAAAAACTCAGAATTTCTCAGATCTGAAAATGTAGTGTGCGAAATCCGATGAGATTTTGGTTGGGGGGGGAGGGTGGGAGGGGGGGTACGTGCGGTGGCACTACATCGCCTCCCAATGTTTTTCAAAAACCGACACCCCTGCCCCTACCCTCCCAAATCCCCTCCCCTCCACTCCAAAATTCATTTCATGATATTCGCCAATAGTCACTTTGACATCAGGCATACAGCGGAAAATGGAAGCTGGAGGATCACCATAGCCAATGCCCAGATCAAAGTAATTGTGAGGATATAATTCAGATTTCTTCTTCAAATTTACGTATATGTGGAGCAGGAGATAAGGCTGGAAATTTCAGTTTTGACGACTTGATTAGACATATTATTTTAGTAAGCGACTAATGACATCTATAACTAACGTATTACTCGCGTGTAACGAACACTAGTGAGTGTTGTTTTTATTAGCTTCAGAAACAGAACTGAGCGATTTTAAATTCTTATTCTTCGATTCTTAATGCTTCAGATTCCTTTCTCATACAATATCCGTCATCTCATTCCACTTGAGCAATATTACAGAGCGTTTACAGTAGAATGATACAAATATTGGACTATCGCAAATTGACAACGTTACTTTACTGTGCACTTTGTGACGAAATAATTACGTTGGCTGCACCGTAGGCCATATTTTAAAACATTTTCACTTGGTGCTATATGCAAAAGATGCAGGAAATGAAGAATTCGGTGGGGATCAGCAACATAGCCCCAATTGAAGGTATTTGTGTGCCACTGGGGGATTCTCCCTCGGCGTCCACTCAGCATGCCACAGTGGGCCCTGCTGCACAGCCTGCCACATTGGGCCCTGCTGCACAGCATGCCACAGTGGGCCCTACTGCACAGCATGCCACAGTGGGCCCTGCTGCACAGCCTGCCACAGTGGGCCCTGCTGCACAGCATGCCACAGTGGGCCCTACTGCACAGCATGCCACAGTGGGCCCTGCTGCACAGCATGCCACAGTGGGCCCTACTGCACAGCATGCCACAGTGGGCCCTGCTGCACAGCATGCCACAGTGGGCCCTGCTGCACAGCATGCCACAGTGGGCCCTACTGCACAGCATGCCACAGTGGGCCCTGCTGCACAGCATGCCACAGTGGGCCCTGCTGCACAGCATGCCACAGTGGGCCCTACTGCACAGCATGCCACAGTGGGCCCTGCTGCACAGCATGCCACAGTGGGCCCTACTGCACAGCATGCCACAGTGGGCCCTGCTGCACAGCATGCCACAGTGGGCCCTGCTGCACAGCATGCCACAGTGGGCCCTGCTGCACAGCATGTTGTATCGGCACACCAATACATGGCCAACTCCGACGAGGCTGCTTCATCCGGTCTCCGGTGCTAACGTCACCCACCTACCAAATATGGGCACGAGTAAAAATGTAACGCATGCTCTTTCGTGGCGCGAACGGCCACTGCGCCTGTCGCTGATGCTCTGTCGACATGGGGCCGGCGCCGTGAAACAGACGCCACTGGAGGCCGGCTGGCAGTCGGGCCGGGTACGCCTTCGCGTCCAATCTGGTGAGCAGCCGCCTGATGATATTCGACGCGACACGCTCTGTCGCTGGCGACAGCGCAGTTCGGGCGCCGAGAGCGCCGTCGGGCACGGGCCAGCCGCGCCGCCCAATCCATTATTCTGTGGCCGGTGCGTACGGCGGCTGTGCGTCTGTGATGGGACTGGGTCCCGCCGGACGGACGCGTTGTTAAACTGGAGCGCGCGCAAAGATGAGCTGGCACGGCCGACGACAACGCTGTGGATTGCAGAAGTCGCACCGAAATCGGTGTACGGCTCTGCCGCAAACGAGCGCCACGGTGTCGGCTGTTCGGGTTTTAGGACGCATCGACTAGACATGGTTATGTAGCGTTCATGGCATAGACCACGCTGTGCTATCCATGCATATGCCACCGACGCCGTCAGCAAGCGAACACGCAAGATTTACGGGAGCGGGATATCGGGGGTTACAGATGCGTCACCTGCATGCAAAGGGCGTGCATGTGATCCTAGATGTGACCGGCAATTCCAGCTGAAGTGGAATGGATCGGTCAGAGTTCTGTTTTCAATAAGATTACGGCCATTTTTCTCATCATGCGCATGGATAATGGGCATTCCCCTCTCCGTAAAACGAAGCATGCATCACGTATTGCACCTGCAATGATTTCGTTATCATATTGATTAAGTTTCATTGAAAGCTTCAAAATGGCTGCCCCCGAGACCACCATTTGTTTCGAATCTCTTCACCAGGAGGTCCACTGACGCAGGCAATGCATGGTCAACATGGGAGAACCAAATTACCTGCATTGGCCTCGCGCCTCTATGATGGCTCTCATAAGCCGTCAGTAGTTGATGACCCTTTTCCACATTGATAGTGGTAGTGATTCGTCGCTGAACACAGACTTACGGCTCAGAAAGGTCAGCAGTGTCAGCGGTGTCAGAAAGGTCGCGGCGTCGTGACTTCAGCAGAGGTGTTCTAGCGGGCAACCAGAGACGATTCGATCAACGACATGTGTGTGCGTAATGCACAGTACATGTTGCACATTGCAACATGCACTGTGTGTTGAAATGTGCAACACACATTGCAACACACTGTGCATTTGTGTTTGCGCATGTTGCACATGCACATTGCAAAACATGAACGTACTGCTGAAATTACAGGACTGCGCCGCTTGTTCATCTGCCTGGGGTGGGGATCAGTGGAAAAGTGGACTTGATTAACACACCCTAATGCCTGTATGATGTCCCCGCCTGGAGGCTCACTCCTCCCGCTTGGAGGCTTACTCTAACGCCAGAGCCGCAGAGCGGCTGACTGCCGTCAGTGGCCCACAGTTTGCTCGTGACCATCGTGTCTGGCCACACATGCCCCCCGCAGGTGTCAGACGTCAAGTGTACTCGCATAAAATGCACTACAATGGCGCTAAAAAAGCACTTGCGCTATGACATATACACATAGAGCAAGTTACGTACTATCACAGCATACACAACTGTGAACAAGGATCGAAACTGGCACAGGCCCATACCAGGCCGACTAGTGAGACACAGAGGCACAGGCCCATACCAGGCCGACTAGTGAGACACACCAGCACAGGCCCATACCAGGCCGACTAGTGAGACACAACGGCACAGGCCCATACCAGGCCGACTAGTGAGACACACCAGCACAGGCCCATACCAGGCCGACTAGTGAGACACACCAGCACAGGCCCATACCAGGCCGACTAGTGAGACACACCAGCACAGGCCCATACCAGGCCGACTAGTGAGACACAGAGGCACAGGCCCATACCAGGCCGACTAGTGAGACACAGAGGCACAGGCCCATGCCAGGCCGACTAGTGAGACACACCAGCACAGGCCCATACCAGGCCGACTAGTGAGACACAGAGGCACAGGCCCATACCAGGCCGACTAGTGAGACACACCAGCACAGGCCCATACCAGGCCGACTAGTGAGACACAGAGGCACAGGCCCATACCAGGCCGACTAGTGAGACACAGAGGCACAGGCCCATACCAGGCCGACTAGTGAGACACACCAGCACAGGCCCATACCAGGCCGACTAGTGAGACACAGAGGCACAGGCCCATACCAGGCCGACTAGTGAGACACAGAGGAACAGGCCCACAGGCCCATACCAGGCCGACTAGTGAGACACACCAGCACAGCCCCATACCAGGCCGACTAGTGAGACACAGAGGCACAGGCCCATACCAGGCCGACTAGTGAACAGGCGACTAGTAGACACAGGCACAGGCCCATACCAGGCCGACTAGTGAGACACAGAGGCACAGGCCCATACCAGGCCGACTAGTGAGACACAGAGGCACAGGCCCATACCAGGCCGACTAGTGAGACACAGAGGCACAGGCCCATACCAGGCCGACTAGTGAGACACAGAGGCACAGGCCCATACCAGGCCGACTAGTGAGACACAGAGGCACAGGCCCATACCAGGCCGACTAGTGAGACACACCAGCACAGGCCCATACCAGGCCGACTAGTGAGACACAGAGGCACAGGCCCATACCAGGCCGACTAGTGAGACACACCAGCACAGGCCCATACCAGGCCGACTAGTGAGACACAGAGGCACAGGCCCATACCAGGCCGACTAGTGAGACACAGAGGCACAGGCCTATACCAGGCCGACTAGTGAGACACAGAGGCACAGGCCCATACCAGGCCGACTAGTGAGACACAACCTCAGATTACCTCGGAATGCCGGTGATCGTGGATCGACTCGGAGCGCATTGGCGGAGGAGCGCAGACCGCCGCGTCTCCCAGCTTCTGTGCAGATTTCCGGAAGTGGTTGGCGATCTACACGCCCAGTGCTGTGCAAATGGTTCTGGCTGGCAAGCCGTCCGTTGGTGCGGTGGATGCAGTTAGGTTGGCTGGTAGTGGTGATAGTCTGCACAGCACACACTATACGATAGTCGATGAGATGTTTGACAGTCAGCCACCTGAGTTCCATTACAGTATCTGATATACATATCAGTGTCTGCCAGTCCCAACTTGCACACAGAATGGACGCAGTTCACGATATTCTGCACATGGTGCACCTGAGCCGTACACGTGTATACACCATGGGACTACGGATAACATCGAAGCATGTATGCGATGTTTTCTAGCTTGTCATTCGGAATCATATGCAGCGTGTGGGACAACTATGAGAATCCAGCACACTTGCGAATTATCAGCGCAGTACAGGCGTACAAATCAGTCGGTGCACGCGTTTCCGCACGTCACCAGGGCACGTCTCCGCACGTCAACACAACGTCATACACGTCGGCCATGCGCGCTGCACCGCCAGTGCACGCCCGCACTTGTCATCAGTACCGCCCTGCACCGCTGCCGTCGCAGGCATGGCGTCGGCCACGTCATCAGGCCATAAAACACATTGCGCGCTTGTATATGCTACCAATACCTGCCTGCACTCCTGTCGAAGCATGAAGAGCTCCAGGTGCGCCACCAAGCTATGCACAAATCCTGGCTTCTGCTATAGCGTATTCGACTGGCAGCCCACATAGAATCGCAAACATTTCACGCAGACTGATCGCGAATGAACTCGGCAATCTCGTTTGGTTGCGGGATTCGAACTCACGACCTGCCAGCCCAGAGCCTAAGTCCGTGCCGACTGCAGTAGGACGACTTCGTCACCGGGGCGCGGGATGGGTCGGCGCCGCTCACCTGCACAACAGTCCACTTTTCATGGAACGATCTTTCGATAATTCTTCCAATTAACATATTAACATCGAGTTTCAGATTAGCTTTATAGACCCGTGCAAGGCTCGGGGTTAGCAGGGCTAGCTGGGCTCCATGACGAAAAATGCAGAAGTTTGGATTTCACTCTGAGGTCTGAGAACAAGACATTCACGAATGTCAACCAGTTAAATATGTACCCTGAGAATTAATCCACCACATTGGTCGCTATCGGTAGCCAAACACACGAATCTGGAACTTACACAAATCAGAAACGCACTGCTTACCATATCTTCCACCACAACAAAGCTTGCTATTGGAAGGGTGCTAATAGGTTTTAAGTACTAAGTTGATAACTTGATTTCATGCCGTCAATTTAAGGTCAATCTTCCATGCCAAGGCTAATCAATAAATGGAGGCTTGACAAGTACGGTGATGAATGTCGGATAAGACATAACCGACAGTAAGCCATTGTCGGGTACGACATGATCGATAGCGAGCTATGTCGAGAAGGCCTACATGCTTTCAACAGTCGTTATCGCACGCACAGTTTTGTTCAGCCGGCATTTACCTGCGGCTCGCACGTGACCTCGACCTAACTAGGTCGGGGTCACGCACTGGTCGCAGCTAAATGCTGACAGGCTTGACGACGATCACCTCTCCGGGATGTTTTCAGTAGCATGCTTTTGTTAGAATGTGTGTGTGCAAGCCCAAGACAGTCACTGATTCACAATGCATGAACTCAACTGAATCCAGCTGAGCCTAGCTCAAGCTCAACTAGTAGCACATACGCGGGCGGCGTCAGCCTACAAGCTGACACATCATCTTCCCCGACACGCCCGACAGTGTTAGTCTAGACTGAATCGATTATGGACAACTTGGCAGACGTTTCATGGACATGCTAACGGGCGTTGATGACGGACATTTCACGGACAGGGTTGAACCGCCATCAACTACCGACAACAGAACGGCCATGGCTTCAGCAAGCGTTTCTGTGTACACAAGCTGGACTTTGGTGGATGCCATGAAAACAACCGTTTTCGTTCCGCCGATGAAATGTTCAGCAACTGTACAAACTGCCCCGTCAGAACATAAAAACGACCAGGCTTATGAACACTTTTTTTTGCTAAGCTTACGAAAGCGTTTAATAATTGCATTCAGTACCGGCATAAGTGTGCCAAAGCGACTTACCGCCCACTTCTCTCTGGCGGCAAAGAACACTGTTTCAAAGCTAAGGTAAGTTTTTTTTGTGAACTTTCGTCGAGCCTCCATAGATAGTTCGTGATCTGTGACCCACGCATGTGGCTACGAAAGGCAGCTAACCCTTCTGCTCCGGTTGATAGTTGTGCTGATCGTCGCTAATCGTCGCTGGAAGCTGTGCTTCTTCGCATTTTCTTTTCAGCCGCGCCGATAGATCACCAGTGAACGACTGGAATGGTATGCTGTTTGGCTGTCACTTCCGCGCCAGTCCCCTGCCCTGCAATACAATTTAAGCGCAGACGTCCACAATTTCATCACCGGTATGCCGGCTCTCGAAACCTCTCCGGCCATTCACGTGCTCGTCCGCCCACGTCCCGTCCAGCCGAATGCCCTGCCAGGCGTCCTTCGCCCATTCCGTCCACTTTGCTGAGTGGACCCCTTCCCGGCGGGATAATCGGCTCTAGTTGACTCAACTTCGCCGACCAGCCCGGGAAGTTTGTTTTGCAACGCAGGAAACGTCAAACATGCGGACGAGGCTACTGGCGGCACGAGGCAAAGGTGGCTGGCGGGATGACGAGGAAAAGGTGGCTGGCGGGATGACGAGGAAAGGGTGGCTGGCGGGATGACGAGGCAAAGGTGGCTGGCGGGATGACGAGGAAAAGGTGGCTGGCGGGATGACGAGGCAAAGGTGGCCGGCGGCATGACGAGGAAAAGGTGGCCGGCGGCATGACGAGGAAAAGGTGGCCGGCGGGATGACGAGGAAAAGGTGGCTGGCGGGATGACGAGGAAAAGGTGGCTGGCGGGATGACGAGGAAAAGGTGGCTGGCGGGATGACGAGGAAAAGGTGGCCGGCGGCATGACGAGGGAAAGGTGGCTGGCGGGATGACGAGGCAAAGGTGGCTGGCGGGATGACGAGGCAAAGGTGGCTGGCGGGATGACGAGGAAAAGGTGGCCGGCGGCATGACGAGGGAAAGGTGGCCGGCGGCATGACGAGGGAAAGGTGGCCGGCGGCATGACGAGGGAAAGGTGGCCGATGTGGCTGCAAACAAAGTGCGATCGATATAAAGACCATCATGACTGCCCGAGCAAAACAATATCTAAACAGTTACATTATCTGGAGGTTCACCAGCCTCGTAATGCATGGAACTAGCCAGAGTTGTCTGATTCGCCGGCATTTGATTTTCAGTTCAGCTACAGTAGATATCAAGGGCGTTTGGTTGAAACAAACTCACATGCCAGAATCGGAAATGAATCGAAAATGGAGCACTTCAACAAAGTGCTCCATTTTCGATTCATGCTTCACTCACCATAAAAAAGTTTCGGTTAAATGGTTTGTGGCCGAAGCACAAGTTTTCCAAAGATGTTTGAGAACTTCGGGTGCATTCTCGTATAAAGTAATACACCAAAACATTGTACTGTTCATCGACTTGTGGCGTACAATATCGACGAAAAGGTTTGTTTCCACGCTTTCACTACTGTTTACCAACTGAACAGTGGTAAACAAATTATGTAGCTTCAATTACGACATTGCATTGGTAAATGCATTGGTAGTTCAATACATGCATACATACAATGGTTGTAGCAACACGGAATGGAGACAGTATATTGGCGCATTCCCATTGCATGAAAATGAATATGAAGTGTACTGTTTTGCTTGGCTTCATCATCCTGTGCACGGCATACCTCACTGGAGACTGGTTGTCTCGCAACGACCAATGTTTATGCATGTTATAAACGAGAACTTCAAACAAACGTTGGAACAATTTATAAGTGGTTCATGTCGCTGTTTCAAGATGATTGCGGCTGTGGTTGCCTGTGGTAAGCTCGCTCAAAACGTGGTTTGAATTAATGTAATCATTTTAACACGTTCAACCTAGACCATCCACATGTCGATTACGGACACAATGTTTTCGACATGTGGGAGCGCCTGGAAAATGATGCATGCTGGAGGACTGTGGACAGCCTGCACGAGACTGGAAACTCAGCACGACCGACGGCGCCGACCGCCCGCTGATGGCCGCCAGTCGGCATCTGGCAGCCGAACTTGAGCGGACACGGACGTCGGCTCCTCCGCACCGACGGGTCTAATCATTAGCGCGGCGGCGCGCGGGCTCCACGCCGTACGGCCCAAACAGAATGCCAGTTTCACAACTGACTGAGAGTGACGGCCGCAGGCTCGACCCTGCGTCGGCCCCGACGGGTGCCGTCGGCCTCGACACCTGTGTCGGACGGGCGCGCGCGCCGGACGCCGCGCGCCGCGTGACGGCTCCGGCGCAGGTGCGGCGTGCCGCGGCACGCAGCTGGCCGACCAGCGGATGCCCGGGCGTGCTCGGATTTGCTCGGTTTTTGCGCGGTTTTGCGTGGTTGTTGTTCGGGAAAAGCCGCGAAGGGACTCGGTGCCAACTTCGGACCGTCGCGGAGGGCGCTGTTGTGTTTGGCGAGATATGCGTGTGGTGTTGATGTTCCGTAGATGGTGTGTCAAACAAACACAAACACTCCATGATGACAGCTCAAACAAGCTGGCCAGCGCGGCGAGTGCGGCGGCTACAGCCCTCCTTGCCCCGAGCAAGGCCATTGTGTTCGTATCAACCGTTTACACACGCGGTCCAAATAGCACACTCCACTCGGTATCAGGCCAGTCGAACCTAGGCAAAGAAGAAATGATAAATGTCACACCTGCAAATGTCATGGGTCATGGGAAGAACCTTTCTCGCGCACCTGCTCTCTTTTAGGGTGCGTTCTTTGTCTCCTTCATTCGCGGATTCAGTAGATTGTGACGTTGAATATTTCACGCCACGGAACGTTCTGTGAAATTTCGCGCCGGATTACTTATGTGGGTCATTTGTGTCGCTGTTCGCAAACCTTCCTACTAAGGTTTATGAATAGCATTCATTGCATGCTGTTGCATTAAGGCAATGTGGTCGAATCACTTGTTGGCAACATCAATAATTATACAAAGGTCCCACTTATGATATTGTGATTGCCACTGATTCCTAATTTAATGCTCATTGTGTTAAGAATATAAAGGATAAAAATGCGAAACCATTCTGAGATGGATCGTGTTCTAGATAGATGAATTTCAGACATGTTCAGGGCAGGCTATGACAGGCATGTCAGGGGCAAGGAGGAAATTTACATTGGTCATTGCCCAGTGAACATGCCGACAGCGGACCGACGTCGTTCCGCTATTTGGCCGCCAGTGGCCCGCTGTCGGCTGATGAGTGAAATGTCCGCCAAGCCGACATGCAGCCGACACCCAGCCAACGTGGGACCGCTGTCAGGCTGCAATTGGGACGCTAGGGGCCCGCTGTCGGGATGTCTGACAACGGCCCGACGTCCCTGGCCGCTAATGACATGCCGAATTCAACTCGACATGTGTTCATATTCCAGATCAGTATGCCGATGTCGGGCCGAGGGCGGCCCGGTGTCGGCGTGTCGTTTACGAGACGTCGAGCTCGCCCCGACACATGCAGACAGCGGGCCGACATCGGAATGTGCACTGGTTGGAGATGCAAATAATGAGAAAAAGAAGTTTCTGAAGGTAGTGTCTAACTTACTGCTGTTTCACCTCAGCAATTGATAATGTGACCACGATGCAATGGAAAATCATCGCCGGTGGGAACATGACATTCGGCTGTGGCATCTTCGCGCAATCTAGCTCAATCGCATCAACTCCCCAACATTACTAGCGAATTTGCAATGTCTTCCTTGGCCCACACATCACTTCCAATGTGTGTCGCCGTCTTCGAAGAAACCGTACAGGATGGGGATGGACACATTTTTTCAGTCCGCGCGTTCCGGCAGAATCTACGAAATCTGACCGCGGAATTCGTGAGGAATGGACTAAGAACGGCACATGACATCAGAGTCCACGGAATTCGTGGATGGAACTTGACAAAGAACGCAGCCTTAAGCGCCACAATGCTGACTTACTTGGACGCCGTAGAACATCCGCCGGCGCTGAAAAGTCTAAACTGAAACTGTCTCGATAAGCCGCAACCTATGAAAGCAGGCAATCCAACGTGAGACACATCGTCACATGCCGACACATACTGTGACCAAGGATAATATTCATCAGCAGCCTATCAGACACACCTTGGCCTTTGGACTGGCAAACCGGAATATGATCGATATAACGGAATTAGTGGCGAAGGAAAATATCTGTATTTCTCTTCGGAAAGTGACGTCGATATAGAATTCCCATTATGCGTAGGCACATTGGGGAGTGACATACCTCCACCGGACAAGCTGCCTACCTGGCGAGCACTTAGTGGAGGGGAGGGAGGGCCGCTCGGTCATCATAGAGTGCACGTGCATCATGCTCATGACACCGAGTCATGCCACCGTAAGAAATCCGAACACACCTCAGTCATGGCTGCTGCACAGCCTGTAACCAGCGCTCCTTCAGCCCCTCCACAGAATCGGCGGCACTCCTTCACTCCGGCGAATCTCACAACGGACATCGGGCGCCGACCAGGGTGCACCCCTTTTGCACCTCTTGGGTTGGGTGCCACCGCGAGCACGGGACAAGTTCGCGGCACGCCGTCACCACGCCAGCGAGTCTCCTGTGACTATTGGCAGCGGGAGGGTGGCGGCGGGAGCAGGCGCGTGTGATAGCTGCAGTGTCGCAGCTGGGGTAGCTGAAGTGTCGCAGCTGGGGGTGGCCAAAGTGTCGCAGCTGTGGTAGGTACAGTGTCGCAGTTGTGGTAGCTGAAGTGTCGCAACTGGGGTGACTGCAGTGTCGCAGCTTGGGTAGCTGTAGTGTCGCAGCTGGTGTGGCTGAAGTGTCGCAGCTGGGGTGTGGGAGCTGTAGTGTGGCAGCCGGAGTGTGGCAGCTGGTGTATAGCAGCTGGAGTGCAGCAGTTGAAGTGTGGCAACGAGTGCGGCAGCCGGAGTGTGGCAGCCGGAGTGTGGCAACTGGAGTATGGCAGCTGTAGTGTGGAAGCTGGAGTGTGACAGCTGGAGTGTGGCAGTTGAAGTGTGGCAGCGGGAGTGTGGCAGCGGGAGTGTGGCAGCGGGAGTGTGGCAGTGGGATTATGGCAGTCGGAGTGTGGCAGCTGGAGTGTGGCAGCTGGAGTGTGGCAGCTGAAGTGTGGCAGCGGGAGTGTGGCAGCGGGATTATGGCAGTCGGAGTGTGGCAGCTGGAGTGTGGCAGCTGGAGTGTGGGAGCTGAAGTGTGGCAGCGGGAGTGTGGCAGCTGGAGTGTGGCAGCTGGAGTGTGGCAGCTGGAGTGTGGCAGTTGAAGTGTGGCAGTGGGATTGTGGCAGCCGGAGTGTGGCAGCCGGAGTGTGGCAGCTGGAGTGTGGCAGCTGGAGTGCAGCAGTTGAAGTGTGGCAGCTGGAGTGTCGCAGCTGGAGTGTTGCAGCTGGAGTGTGGCACTTGAAGTGTGGCAGCGGGAGTGTGGCAGCTGGAGTGTGGCAGCTGGAGTGTGGGAGCTGAAGTGTGGCAGCGGGAGTGTGGCAGCTGGAGTGTGGCAGCTGGAGTGTGGCAGCTGGAGTGTGGCAGCGGGAGTGTGGCAGCTGGAGTGTGGCAGCTGGAGTGTGGCAGTTGAAGTGTGGCAGTGGGATTGTGGCAGCCGGAGTGTGGCAGCCGGAGTGTGGCAGCTGGAGTGTGGCAGCTGGAGTGCAGCAGTTGAAGTGTGGCAGCGGGAGTGTGGCAGCTGGAGTGTTGCAGCTGGAGTGTGGGACTTGAAGTGTGGCAGCGGGAGTGTGGCAGCTGGAGTGTGGCAGCTGGAGTGTGGCAGCCGGAGTGTGGCAGCTGGAGTGTGGCAGCTGGAGTGTGGCAGCTGGAGTGTCGCAGCTGGAGTGTTGCAGCTGGAGTGTGGCACTTGAAGTGTGGCAGCGGGAGTGTGGCAGTCGTCTGCTGCCGAGGATATCAGCAGCGCAAAACAAGCCTCAGCAACCTTTGCTTCTGCCTCTCTACCTCTTTCTATCTATATCTATCTCCCTCTCTCTCTCACGCTCTTTTTCTATCTCTCCCCTTCTATATCTTTGTACTTGCATTCGCGTCCCTTTATCCATTCTGCATCTCTAGTCGTCTGCCAATATTCAGATCCATTCCCGTCCTCTCCGGCTCTTCCTCTGCCAACACTAGATACAGTATGTCACCTTTCTCACCCCCCTCTCGCCGAAAGCCGGCGGACAAAGGACGGCATTAGAATGGCATTCACACGACGATGAAGAGTAAATCCGCTGTGCGTCTATCACGCGGCGGAATTGAGCGGCTGAAGAAAATCAGAATACCAAATCGTCTCGGAAGGGGTGAGGAGGATGAGCCTTTTGTTGTCGGATTGCCAGCAACGCCGGCCGGCAACTACAGAATGCGATGCGAATTTGAAAGCTGGCGATAAGAATAAGGTGGACGGTATTGATCATATGCTGATATGCTGATATGCTGATATGCTGATATCAGCTTGGCAAATTCAGAACTATTCGCCTGGGGTGACATATCCCAGCCACCCACATCCACGTCCACAAATTCGAGTGATATACTGATAACAAGATGTGCTAAAACCAACTGCTTCACTGCACTGTAATTGATGTGATTTCAGTATTGTGCTTGACATACGAATACCAGCAGGTGATATGCAGCATGCTTACATGCGCAAATGACATTATATCCAAAGAGTAGACGTCCATGTGACATAATTTGGACAAAACACCAGCCACATCAACCATCCAACTCCAGCGCACTTCCCATTTAATTTCTCTCTCTCTACATTTCTCGCTTCAATCGCAATTCAGCAGTTTTTAAATGAGCAGCATTGACCACAGTTTATCTGACTCAAGACCTGCAAAACATCGATAATTAACGATGGGCGTGGTCGAATTTGGTACGTCTGCTTACATTCAACGTAAGGCAGAATATTACACTCAATTAGGCTTTTGTCAGATATGTGCGCGCAAATATCTCGGTTCTGGCTCAAAGAGCGACCCAATCCTCCTCCAGCGGTGTCCAGACTGTCCAGTGGCTCCGCCGTTTATGCTCTCACATAATACCACAGGTGTGAATTCAATCATTGAGAGCATTGAGGAAGCACGAAATCATTTGAGGGCAATCGTGAGTAACATACGAGCAACCGTGAGCCGCCTACAAGTGACCGTCAGCCGCATACAAGTGACCCTGAGTCGTCTACAAGTGACCACGTGTCACCCGTAAGTGGTCGGGAACCTAGCTAATTCCCGGCGTATCACATTCACCCTGGTCCATGAGGCTAGGAAACATATCGCGGCTAGGAAGATATTGCTGGCCGCCCGGGCTAATCTAGGTTCAGACACCTCTCGGCATCCCCCCTCCACCAATGCAGCCGAAGCCGATTTCCATCCGTTCTCATGTGGCAGTAGTTGAACCTTATTGGCATCTGCACACCTGGCTGGCGGGGCTTGTGTGGTCACGGCTGTTGGCGGCCGACTCGCCTGGCAGCGACCGCCGATGCTCGCGCGCACCCCCGCCGCGGCCGGCAGCCGGTAATCGACAACGACGCACCGCACCGCAACCGGCCTGTCGGCAGGCAGTACGTCAGCCGGAGCCGCTGGACGTACGCCCTCCCCCCATGTCAACGTAGTGGGAGTGGCCATCACAGTCAGCTGCCGCATCACAGCGTGTCGGGCAGCGCGCGGTTGCCCTGGTGACGGCGCGTCTGGCAGCGCACGGTTGCCCTGGTGACGGTGGCTTTTGGATTTGCGACGCGTCGGTTGTCTCGGGTGGAATGGTGTCGCCAATCTCTCACGCCGATTGGTCGCGACCGAATGGCAGCGACAGGTGGGGCGCGAGGCCATGATCTTTCGGTTGGGAGACGACAATCTTACCCCTGCTTGTCCCCTGATCTGGGTGACGTGATGGTGTCGGAACTCGGGCGCAGGATGCAATGTGCTCTGCGGCCCAAGCTAAAAAAGTGCACGGAATTAATTCGTCGACTAAGTTAGGTCCATCACATGTAGAAATGGCCAAGCGTATGATTTCCAAAAAATTATCGTATGTGCTCATTATGTGCTGGATAACATTTTTTTGTTATATTCGGGAGGGACAGCATAGTAAACGATGTTGCTGAGTTGGAGTGGGCGTTGAAGCACGGAGGAGGTGAAGTGGGGCAGGGAATGTGGTGCATTTATCAGTTTCCTCGTACACTTTGGAGGTTGACAACATCCACACAGTGCAGGTATACCACAGTGACGTCGGACTGGAGGTGGCTGATTTCAGGCAGCGTAGGGCAACGCGACTAGCTTCGATCGCCAAACTGTGATATATTGTGTGCGTGATATATTGTGTGCCTGTTGCAGCCGCGGCGGGACCGAATGGTGGCTGTCGGGAGCGCTGACAACCGCGAAACAAACTGGTCACGGTGCACAGACGTGCACTGTCTCTACGACCGCACCTCTGGCGCAACGGCGCGTGATTATGCCCGTGATGAAGGGTGTGCCTGGTGCACAGTGTATACGTGCACGTCCGTGCATCCGTCACTATGACCCGACCAGATACAGCGCCGCCACAAGCGACAGCGGCAGAGGCGCCGCCAGGGAGGTGTCCAGGCGAGCACCCTGGCCCGTCAAACTAATGCATCCACAGCACTATCTGCACCACACACGCGCCTGTTGACATCAGTGCTGTAGTCATTGCATCCTGAGGAACACTCGCTTCGTCTGAGATGTTCAGATTGGGCAGGCCTGAAGCCGGCACTGAGGAGCCAACGGCCTGCGCCTACAATATGCGAGCTGTGTCTTGTCGTCAATGATTCCACACACAGATCGATACCCACCATATGTGATCAATATTCGGCTACTTCGCAATCTGTTTTTTTTTGTGGAGTCCGCTCTGAGCTTACAGTAAGCCACAGCCCTTGTCCATAATTATCAAACTGAAGTCGTTGTATCGATTGCTGTTATATTTCGTAAAGGTGCAAAGCGCTTTATACCGTTGTATGAAAGGTGCATTTAAAACATGGGAATTAACTTACAACTAGCATCAACACATGAGAAGCTTCTACTGAGGATTCGTTTACCACATAAAGAACTGCATAGCAGCAAGCCATTTCGCCATTTCGCATCAATGCCATTTCGCATCAATGCAGGCCGGTTTTATCCTGCATCTAACAGACGGGAAATTTGTAAGCAAAACATGCTCATGGGCATTCGATACAAATATTTCCGTCGTACCAACCCTGGGGCTCGGTGTCTGGCTCCGCCTCTACTCAGCACGGCCGTTCCCTGTTCAGTGTCCAGTTGGCGGCCGTCCTACACGGTCCCAATTAAAATGTGGCGGCAGACGATAATCGTGGTCGTAGTCGTCACCGTCGGCCATTGCCGGCGTTACGGCCGCCAACACAGCTGTATATCACGACTGTGACGGGCGGCAGGACACCGCCACCAGGGGGGGGCAGGGCTAAAAAAAATGTTTTCGTGGTTGTCGTCCAAATCCGGAATTGGCTTGGTGGTTGTCACCTTTTGTGCAAACGATAACATTATGCTACATGGCCCGGAACAGGGGTTCCCAACCTGGGGTAATGCGCTGGCTTGTGGAGGGGTGGGGGTGGGGTTATAGCGGGGTTTCATCAAACCTCGAGTATGGAGAGTACTGTGTACATTTGCCAAAAACCTGTGCACATATATCAGCAGGAAATACTACATGTTTTCAACCTTGAAAATGAACTTTGGTTATGAGACATTCTGAATTTGATACGGGGTAATCACGAGGTTAGCCTAACCCAAAGGGGGTAATGATAGCTCGAAAATGTAGTGATTTCCTGGACCTATAACAAATTGCGTCGATTACCTTTATACAGAATATCTTGCCGCCAATTTCCTTTTCGGCAATTCGGCGTCGTCAATGCACCCATGGTTTGTGAGCCTTAATAATGCAAGGGCTTAGAAGTGTCGTGAATTTAAGCCGGCTTAAATAATAAAAGCCAGTTTGAACTTGCTTAAATTAATAAAAGCCACTGGCTGGCATAAATTCAATTTAAGCCAGCTTTTTTCCATCCCTAAATATAGGTAGGTAGGTACCTACCTACATATAGGGATGGCAAATTTAAGCCACCTGGTGGTTTAAACCAGCCGGCATAAATTAATTTATGCCACCCTGGCTAAAATTATGTTTTGGATATGGCTGGAGTGCAGTGACAAACAAAAGTTAGGGAAGCATCAATTATTCCAAAATGTGCTACACTCCATTTTATTTATAAACAAACACTCCCTAGAATTTCCCAAAACTCTAGCTGGGTTCTAGGTATGCACTCCACTAGTCAGATTTTTACCAATTGGGTACCTAGCCATTGTATAGCTAGGTACCTATTTTATGTTACCTTAAGAGTAACTATATGAGCCAGATCAATTTGTGATATTTTTGACATAGCTTTCCAATTATCTTACTGATAATAGTATATGTAGGTAGGTACCTACCTACCCATATTCATAGATAACAGTAAGCAATCTGTTTGCTTATTGTTTGCTACAGTAAGGATTCTGTCTACCTATTGCACATTTTGCACACATTGTCAACTATTGCACACCTTTCATGACATTGTATGGTAGCACATTATTTCCTGTTAGCATTAACACTTGTGGAAGTGGAGCATTAGATCCATTAGATGAGCATTAGATGAGCTTCAAAGCATTAGATGATAGGTGAATCAACCTAGTGTCCATACTTTGGGCCAGAAACTGTCACTAACCATCTGGTCATGCACAGTAGGTCTTCATTGTACTCTCTCTAGGTATGGTATTTTAAACTTGTATTGTGCTGAATACCAACACTGTCAATGCACCCATGGTTTGTGAGCCTTAGAAGTGTCGTGAATTTAAGCTGGCTTAAATAATAAAAGCCAGTTTAAACCGGCTTAAATTAATAAAAGCCACTGGCTGCCATAAATTGAATTTAAGCCAGCTTTCTTCCATCCCTACCTACATATACATACTATTATCAGTAAGACAATGGGAAAACTATGCCAAAAACAGCACAAATTGATGTGGCTTAAATAGTCACTTTTCAGCTAACATAAAATAGGTACCTAGCTATCAAATGGCTATGTACAGTCAGTCTAATATGTATCTTACTACATATTATCTGCAGAATCTTGCTGCAGAAAGACTTAGACGAGCTTGTGAAGTGATCCGAAAAATGGCAAATGAAATTTAATTTTGATAAGTGCAAAATCATGCATGTAGGTAGGTAGCATATCAAGGCTCCATACTTGATGGGTGGGGAAGTACTATCTGTGACTCAGCAGAAGGACTTAGGTGTTATTTTGAACACAAAATTGGGGGCATCAGAACAGACCAAAGAAGCCAGGAAGAAGGCACTAAGAATGCTTGAGGCAATAAATAGGAATGTATCATACAAAAGTGAGGAAGTCATCAGGAAACTTTATTGTACATATGTCAGGCCACATCTGGAATATTGTGTCCAAGCTTGGTCCCCTAGTTATGAAAAAGATTGTTGGCTTTTAGAGAGAGAGTACAAAAGAGGGCAACAAAAATGGTGAATGGTATGGGCAACCTGGCATATGAGGAAAGATGGAAGAAATTGAATATGTTTTCACTTAGATATAGAAGGCTGAGAGGTGATCTCTTCAGGGTCTTTATATTTGTCCATGGTCTGGAGAGGGGATATCTTGGGGAAATGTTTGAATTGAACAGAAATGATGCAATTAGAGGTCATCAATTCAAAATTTAAATTATCCACAGCAGAACAAGATAAGACAGACTTTCTTCACCAATGGGGTAGTAGAACACTGGAACCAGCTGCCAGAAACTATTGTCAGTAGCAGCACATT
Organism: Imbricaverruca yamaguchii; assembly: GCA_034440575.1. Taxonomy (NCBI): domain Eukaryota; kingdom Metazoa; phylum Arthropoda; class Thecostraca; family Neoverrucidae; genus Imbricaverruca; species Imbricaverruca yamaguchii. The sequence goes on along the minus strand of JAOTOL010000848.1, from coordinate 65,118 downwards.
GAACATCTTTAAGAACAGCATAGACAATCATTACAAGAATAGTGGGCTTGTTTTTCTGTATTCCAGGGAGAGTTGATCAACACATTTGGTGGACAACTGGTTCAGTGTACAGAGTGCAACCAAGAAGGGCCCTTGTGGCTCATAGTTGCACTGATCTTTTATGTCTTTATGTCTTTTATCTCCCTCAATGCCAGTAGTTGGATGTCAAAATCCTGTTATTTAGAAATACCATTTCTAACTACCAGCATCCAGGGAGCTACATGTTAGACTGACTGTACCTAATGGGTAAACATCTGGCTTGTGGAGTGCATACCCAGAACCCAGACAGAGTTTTGGAGAATTCTGGGGAGTGTTTTTTTTGCAAATAAAATGGAGTGTAGCACATTTTGGAATTATAATTGATGCTTCCCTAACTAATGTCCATCACTTCCCTCCAGCCATACCAGAAATATAATTTAAGCCAGAGTGCCTTAAAATAATTTATGCCAGCCAGTTTAAACCATGGTTTAAACCACCAGGTGGCTAAAATTCGCCATCCATATATCGTATGCATTGCCACCAACTGCAGTGCAATGCCTGCTGAGTAGGTACCTACACACCAAAATATATTTTCTAATTACATTTAGGTGACTATGTTTTACTCAATTGTAATTCATATACCAAGATTTTCACCTGAGCTTGATGGTTGATGATCCAGTGCTGGCTTGCAAGTCCAGTCAAATCGCCTGCCAGCGCCAAAATGGCTATCTTGCAGTACTCTTAACACTGGTAGACCTGGGCGCTTTACTTTTGAATGTTTGTAAATGCTCTGTGCAGTACCTTTCCAATCGCAATGTCCACATCTACAGGATGACCTTACTAACTTTGTCACCCTTACGCCCTGGCCCTGAATAGTCTGTTTCTGGAGTCTGTTTAAGACCGAACCACTTCATTTGGTCTCATAAGTCAGAAAATGAGATAGAAAAATCGTCTGATTAACACTCTAGGTAATTCGAATTTGGCAGTTTTATCTTGCCGCACCCATTCAACACTCATCAATTATAAAGAACCGTGATCAACTATTTATTTCACTCTTCGACGCACATCGTCGCGTTTAAAATGGAAATGGACGGATTTGAAAGCGAGGAATGCGCGTAAAAGAAGGAATGCGATATTCTTCTAGATTCTTTCCAACGATTTTAATGAAATCAAAAATATTATCGTACATCCTACATGAAAAAAGGATTCAAATTGAAATTCTTTAAAAAATCAGCTAATGTTATAAATTATTCATTACTTAACGTAGGTCTAGTGTTGTTTTAGTACCCGTGGTCTAGTCGCTTGCCTCCAAAGCCGCTGAGTATACCATAGTTGGGTACTTCCGTACCGCTGCCATCGAGCATAAAGTGGTACCGGGCGAGTTCGACAACCACCGGCGACCAGAAGGCATGCCATTGGCTCTGTGCTAAACGGGAGACAATTTTATCGTCGGCGGTCGTCTGAACGATGGAATGGTTGTGTCGACGATACTTTGTTGCCGTTGAGTCATTTTTTTGCCGCTGAGCGTACTAGATACTAGATTCTAGAAACCCAAAAGCGTACGATGGGAATGAAGAAATGGTAGCGTGGCGGTGAGTGGTAGAGATCTGCACGGTAGACATTTCTAGAGGTCTGCACGGAGTGACATTTCCAGTCCCGGTCCAATCCGATTCATTTGAATCCTGCGTATCTTGACACGTATTTCGTGACGTAGTCAATTTTATGCATAGTAAGTACCATTTATATGATTTCACATATAATATTTATAATGATATGGAAATGTGGTCGCCAAAAGTCCCCGTTCGTGGTTGTCGTCCACGACGACAGAACGATACGATTTTTTAGCCCTGCAGGGGGGGGGGGGTGTCAACAGCTGTACGTCACGACTGTAACGGACATCGGGACCCTGCCGGTAGGGGTGGGATGGGTGGCGGCCTTAGCTTCTTGGAAACACAAACTGAAATACAATTTGCCGTGCGCCCGAGGGTCGGTGGTGGCCAAGAGTGTCTAGTACCATTCATGCGAACTCGGGGAAGCCTGTATTCACGATAATTGTCCTGCGCAATAAACCTAACGACATCGTAAGCGGCCGACGTCCGGCTGCGAGGAAGTCGACCGGCGTGCTTCGACTTTACGCCATCGCCGCGAACAACCTTTGTGGCGACCAGCCGGCGGTCGGTCAGTCGGTCGGCCGACTTCGCACCCCCGCAGTTCCTATGCTTACGAGCGGGTTTCAATGTTGTTCTGCATGCGATGCACGTTTCATTTTGCCACAATGTCGCACAATGTAATTGCAATATCCGTGCCCCGCTTGTGAGATATCCTCGACAAAACAGGTGGTGTGGGTACATTCCCCCTTACCCCCTCCGGTGCGGGTGCTACGAAGCAATGCGACAGCAGTTGACAGGGTGCTTGCGTTCGTTACACCATGTCAGCTACATAACCTCCATAACCGAAATATACAGCAGTCTTGGAGTGCTCCTTCAGGAAATGAAGTTTACTAATTATGAACAAACTCAGCATGTTTGAATTGCACTGCTCCATAGCTCAGTCAACGAATGGTACAATGCGTCATGTATCCATAGCACTGGAGGCTAACAAAAGCGGCTGCGACTACAAACCACCTGGGCTCGACTAGAAGGCATATCAGCGAAGCGCGGAGGAAACCCTCTGAATGGGGCCCTCTGGGCCTTTCAGTGCCTTTCTAATATGATGAACGAATTGTTTACATATGCAAATATTTACATATATGCAGATATATGCATATATGTAAATATATATATATATATATATATATATATATATATATATATATATATATATATATATATGTATGTATACATTATTGTCAAATTTTAGTCAATAATCAGTTCGTCAGACTCACCAGAGCCATGCTAACAGATGACACTTCCATTATTTTACACTGTCATGGAAAACGGATGCTGATGGCGGCAGAGGCAATTTACATCAGACACTCCACCCATCATCAACGCATAAAACGAGACATGCACACACCTGGCTCTATATGACACATCTTTAGCCGTATGACGGTGTATCAAAAGTGAGCTTAAATAATGTATGGTATCCAATCAATATCTGAACCCTAATCTATGAAGTGCCCGGAGAAATAATATTTGTGAAATGTGATATTTTTTTCTCTCGTAAATCTGCTTTGTGCTATCTGTGTGACCTGTGATTCGATAAATTAATTCTTCAAGATGATCATTGTTGATTGAAAGATGGAAAATATCCACATAATGTGACGAATCACGTATTATGCGATCGATGAGTGAATTTTTAACATCTTCTTCATCATCACAATTGCTTCCTTCGGTAACATTTTGCATAATATCTCCAACGAACGACGAAAAGTCATACGAAAACTAGAAAATGTGCATAAAAAGAAGATGAACGTAGACAACGCTGTCGTCTTTAACAATGTTTGTATATGTGAAAACCTCCTTCAGAAATATTGCAAGAGATATATATGAATATACATAAATAAAGTTCTGAATGAACGGGTGCGCTCGTGACATGGTCTAGTCTAATACGCACAAAAATTGCCCACAATTTGTCCTCTTCAGAGCACGTTGACGTCAGCCAAAAATGTGTATGCTTATTTTTACACTCCCTGTCCGTGCAGCTGTAAGTAACTGGAGGAAGCACGTTGCGCGACGTCGGGTGGTGAGGAAATATAAATATAATGCGCCTTTTGAAGGTCTGATCGGGCTAAGATTGGGCGATTTAGCGATTGGCAGACATTTTTGAAATGTTACAGCTCTGGAGGATGTCGGAAGCTGCTGCCATCTAGTTTATTGTTGATTGGTGGCGCCACGTATTCGTCGGCTGTGGGACGGTGGCGCTAGTGTAGTCGGAAATACCACACAAACTGCGGCCACAGTGCTGCTGCGAATCGGCACTTCATGGAATCAGGAATGACATCAATTTAACAAGGCCATAGCGCAGCTTGGATACTCTCGGCCCCACGAGCTTCCACACAAATGTTGGACTCATTGGCCTCTGCATGACATGTTCTCATTATAAAGATCACGAAGAACTCATTAACATGTTGACAACGAAGACGTGTACTATGTTCCCTAGCATCACTATGCAACTTTTTGGTGCAGTTTTGTGGAATGGTGCACCGGTGTAATTTCTGGAGAGGGCGGGACTGGAATGACATTGCTCCTAATATATATATATATATATATATATATATATATATATATATCAATCGGCTCGTCAGTTTCAACTTGTGTGTCGCTCCTACACCCATGGGCTGATGCTTCACGTCAGGTTTATCTTCACGTTATCTGTGTCCAATTCCGAGCTTTAACCCTCGCCCATATAGGGGTGGGGGTGCAACCTTTTGACACATTTTGGTGAATTTTTTTTTGGGAGGTCATGTCAGGTCACGGATTTATGAGGTCATAAAAGGGAGCACCTCAGACCAGTTTTCAACAAATACGTGATTATCGCACGTATTTTGTTACGTACTTAGCGTAATTATGGGCATATAATAAAAATACAGATGCCCAGATGGGTTCCCATTGAGAAACAATGTTCCAAAAAACGGTGACCTCGTTTGACCTCGGTTGATCTCGTTTGACCTTTCTATCTTTTTAGCTGCCTGAGGTAATTTTTGGTACTGAATTCGAATTCAGCGTCCATTTTGACCCTAGGGAACTTTAAACTTCGAAATTTGAACTACTTTTCAAAAAGTTGGATATTTGGGGTCACGGGTTTCACCTCATTTGGTGCATGATATATTGGTCCGATCACATCGTGTGACATATCGTTATGTTCGCAAGATCCACTTAAACATATTTCCGGCAATTTCGTTCATATTTAGACAGTAGTTTCGATATAACTGACGATTTTCTTAGGAAAATGCCCTCCAAAAATTAATTTTAGACATTTGACCTGGCCTGGAAGGCCAACCATTGACCTTAGAAGATCATATTGAATTCCAATCGCGAGATCTCTGACACATCTATACCTTTGGTCTGACATCTAAGATGGAGACCGGTGATAGAGCTGTTTTGAAGCTAAGATGCATGTGATGTAAATGTAAATTAACTTCAATTTTCACCATAATTGTGAGTCACCAATGCATATTTGTTTCAAGTTTTTCAAGGTTTCCAAAATCGGGGTTGGGTGGACATTTTGGAAATCTTTTCTGGTCCTCGGTGGACCTAGGAGTTTAAGTGGACTTGGAGTGTCCACTTAAACTAAAAGCAACTAGGGCCGTCAAAGAGGACACACTTTCATAAACAAGTCGATAAGGTTTGTGTGGACTTGAAATTGTGTCCTCCTGCACCGTCGGAGATACCGTCAATAAAAAAATTACGCTTTGTCAGTTACGAAACTGGCCACAGATGGCACAACGATCGCTGCCTCTTGTAGGCAGCACTTTCAGTCTACCGATGTTGCTGAGAATTGCAATCAGCTGATTTTCCTCCGCGACCAATCATCGCTTGTCGACAGACCGCCATCTTTGCTTTACGGCGGAGAGGATGTGGTGTGTGTGGGGGGGTTCGTATGTTCTCTATATGCCGTGATTTCGTGAGAAGAAAATGGAGCAGAAACCCAGTTTAAAGGTAAGAGACCGTGGTTTTGCTTCTTAGCAAAGGGACCTACGTATTGGTATTCCTTCCACAAGCATTTGGTTAGGCTGCAACGGGGGAAATGCATGTATTGCGGCATATACATGGCGCACTGACAGGATAAAATGATTGTTAGGCACGGAATTGGTGCCAAACGCCCGCAATGTCTTGTAAATTTACGTTTTAAAAATCGAAATTGGCAGAGCAAGCATTACACGAGCTGATCTTCAGATTTGTGTAGGTATCCCCTAGACACGGGAACTGGTGGGACGGGGCCCCAATCCCAACTTTGGCAATGTTTAACATTGACCGTGGCGTTGGCATGGAAGTATTGGGTATTCATTTAGCAGGCGTCACACATTTGGAAATGTTCACATTGATTTATTTCCCAAGGTTGGGCTGGAACCTAACCCAGCTTGACCTAACCTAACCGAAACTGACCTAACCTAAACTGACTTAACTTAATATAAAGCCTACCATAAACCCCCTAATCTTCGGAAGAATTTTCCCAAGATGGGGCATAATTTCCCAAATATGGCATCTGCTAAATGATTGCCAAGGATTGACCCAAAAATATGATTTTCCCCACCAACTTTGAGATAATTCCCATGCTCTATGTAACCCAACCTAATTTGCATAGGTGTCTATAATTTATTATCTTATTTCATTTATCTAAGCCTCCAATCTAGCTGAAAGACCCAAAAATATGACGGCCTTGGCCACCATATTTATCAAGACCTGGCCTAAATTGAAGTTTCGGATCAATGAAACAAGGCTACAAATGAAGCATAAATTATACTAGGCTGGGTATCCAACCTTTTATGCCTTGAACAAATGTCGTTAGGTTTTACATGGTTCTTCTTCTGTCTGGCACATTTTAAATCTGAAGGGCAGCTCATGTGATAGGTAGGTACCTGCGCTACCGATGCCAAAAAATCTACATATGATTGACCTAGCCCAGCTGTGCTGCAGGGTTGCCAGATTTTGTTAAATTGGCTACATCTCTTTGGCATGCTCCAGCGATGCAGTCAGCGTTTTGATTGATCAAAACTTTGATTTTAACATCAAAGTGGGTGGAGAAAGTGCCATAATTCATTTCAATATCAATTGAAATTCATGTGCAACTATTACCAATCTTTAATTCACCATCTGTAATGTGTCTAGTTCTTCATGGGGTTCCCTCTAAAGGTCATAATACTTGAGAGTTATGGAGGAAGTCTGGGTAACATCCTCATTTGGGGTATCATATATTTGCCATATCATATACATTTCTAAAGATGTATGAAATAACTAGTTTGTCATTATGTTGTTAAATTCTATATGTTGTATAAATATATATATATATATATGTGTGTGTGTGTGTTATATATATGCTATATATATGGTACTATGTCATTATGTCATTGTGTTGTCATTACGGATTACTAGATGAAAAATGTGCTGACACAAAAATTTCCTCACAAAACCCATCGCATATCATTTCCCTTTTGTTTACTCATTCAAGACATTTTAGGACAAAGGATCAAATTTCCTCTCATTCCATACAAGCAAGTTTGTGTTGTATGAGTAGGTAGCTCACATTGACAATCTTGCATGAGGTAAGAAACCATTGATGTAGATGATACTGGTGCATGCAGTTGATGCAATTGGTTAGGATGTTCTGAAATGAATTAATTACATCATAGACATAATATTTAATTTATATAGCATAACTGAACTGAATGTAACCATGCCTACCCAAAGGCCTATTGATCAATGTCAAGAAGTCTGCTGGTGGCTGAAGGCTGGCAGCAGGCCCTTATTGAAATATACAAACTAGGTTTGATTAGGAGTCAAAATTCCACAAAAAAAGTATAGCTTAAGTTGTGTTATATCAGGACACAAGCATGTATGCATTTGGGATTTGGGTCATGCCAACCTTTCAGTTATATAACCAGGATGCAAGGTTAGGTTAGGTTCATTTATGCTATAAAAACCAAGCTTTTAGCATAGATGATGTTGTCAATTGCTCCATAGCCAATGACATTAACCATTGCTGCCATGCCCATGCCTGTGTGCCCTCCCATATTGAGATGTGAGCTGCCTACTCATACACTGCAAAAAAAATTACCTAAAAATAGTGGATACGTATGCAATACAAAAATGTGACCCAACAGCAGTCTGTGTGCTCAATATTTTGATTTCAGTGGTTGTGGTAGCACTGTTACTAATCAGTGTTTTGATTGGTGTTTCTGCAATATTATTAAGATATGTATTGACACTACCATTTCCATTACTTTCAGCACTGTTGATGTCTTTGAAGAGAATGATGTTTGACATTTTGGTTTATATTTAATCTGGAATGAGTGGTACCTACCTACATGATAATGCCATGGGTCGCAGAAATGACCACATAAAGGCCTAAAACAATCCAAATTTAGATTGATCAAAATATTGCTAAACTCTATGCAGTATGTCCAACTGTTTTTGATTTCATGCTAAAGGACTGTTCACACCTAGCGTAATCTCGACGCATGGCGGAATCGGCGCAAAGCTAGCATGGGGCCCAATGAGTCTGCCGATTCTGCCATTGCGCCGGCATTACGTCAGCTGTCCGCCGAGTCCTACAAAACGCTAGCGATTTCCGAGCGGACAAAGTTGGGTTTTCTCAACTTTTCCGCTCGGTGCACCAGCGTCCTTGACGCAAAGTCGCCATATTGCTGATCTTCGGCGGATTGGGGCCACATCGGCTGCGGTTTTTTTCAAGTTGTAGATTGCAGCATGTCTCTCGGAAGATGCAAGCAGACCAAGAACAGGTGAGGGGAAGGGATGGCAGGTAGGTATTTACCTACTTTGCGTTGAAAAGTTTTCGATACTGGAAATGGGTATGATATAACCAAGATACAACCAAGGGTTATATGTAAGTAGAACACTGATAATACATTTTTGAAGACACCTTTAACTTAGGTATGACACAACTCATGTTTTAAGCAATTTCAAAATCTAAACAGCTGATTCTGTTGCCAAACAGCTGATATGTCAGCTGATCGCTGGCGTACTCACGTCCAGGCGATGTCGCTGCACTGGTCTGCCAACGCGTCGAAATTACGCCCAGTGCGCCGGGATTACGCCTAGTCCGTCATTGCGCTGACATTTTTTGCGTCGAGATTACGCTAGGTGTGAACAGTCCTTAATTCTCACTGCCCTGCATTCCTAGGTTTAGGCCTAACGAGAGATGGTTAAGACAAGAAAACTCCATCTGGTATCTAACCCAACCTAACTGAATGCTCCAATAATCACTGACCTTCCCTTATACAACCAAGCCTTCAATCTAGTCGAGGGACCAAATATAATGGTGACTGCCATGATATTTGCTCTCAGGAAATCCTGGAGAAATATCCAGGATCTGGAATAAATTTATGCTTTGCTGCCAGATTCCATCAATATCTCTGTTGCCATCACAAAATCTGAATTTTTCGTGTTCACGTTGCCTGTTAGAATGCTCATGCAATCTTGCATGAGCAACCATCTGGCATTCATGAGCACGGCATGTTGTCACACATACTTGACACTGATTCGATGATGGGGTTCCTGCTCAGATCTGAGCTACTATGAGCTAATGAGCAGTCATCCTGAACACAGCTCAGATGGTGCAGGATGGCTCCTGACGCAAAATTGCGTTAGCTGTCAAGGTGGCAGCATGAGCAAGAAAAATCCCCTCTGAATCATGAGGTTTTGTAATAGCAATGTGGAGATATTGAGGTAGTATGGCAGCAAAGCATAAATCAATTCCAGATCCCGGATATTTCTCCAGGATTCTGCAGTGATGAAAGTGTGCATATCCTTCCGGATCCAAATGTGTTCAGCATGCATCCCACCATCAGTGACATAGACAAACATGCTCAAGTGTGGGCTAGTATGAGCTGTCACCCCGAACACAGCCCTGGGCCATGTTTGGGATAACAGCTCATACTAGCTCATATTCGAGCAAGTTGTGCATTGACATCACACATGTTGAGATGCAAGCTGAACATGCTTTGAATTTCGAGGGGTATGCACACTTACATCACTGCAGAATGCTGGAGAAATCTCTAGGATCTGGAATCAATTTGTGCTTTGCTGCCAGTTCCCACAATGTTCCACTGATGACTGCGTGCGCTTGCTCTTTCTGTTTCACCGTTCCATTTCGCCGTTTCGCTGATATTGCTTGCGTTTCGCTGTTTCGCTGACGATGTTGTGGGCTGAGTTGCGGGTTGTGGCTTCGGGACGTCTGTTTCGCTTTCTCTCAGATTCAAGGGTTGGAGCGATTTGCACACCTCGCGGACATGGGGCACTGAAGTGATTTGTCTGTGTTTTGACATGACATGAAGTCTCGCATACCGCTGTTCGCATGAATCATTAAGTTGTTCATCTAAAATTGTTATGGGCGCTGTATGACCGACGCAGTCTATGTGCCCGAAAGCCCAAATAACCAGCCAACCAACCAGTTCCCACAATATCTCCGCATTGCCATCACGAAACGTCTGCACTTTTCTTGCTCATGCTGCCAGTCAGACTGCTAATGCAATTTTGTATGAGCAACCATCTACCATTCATGAGCAAGTCATGACATCACATCTACTTGATCCTGATTGGCTGATGGGGTTCCTGCTCAGATCTGAGCTAGAATGAGCTAGTATGAGCTGATAAGTAGTCACCTTGAATGGGGCCTTGGTTAGGCATACAATGATGGTTTTTGTCCTAAAACTGGCAACTCAGGGAAGTGGCAATTAGTGTCAAGTAAGTTTTCATGCCCATCTGGCTATAATATTTTGGAGTTTATTGCCAGTAGAGAACAGTTTGCCCAATTTTCAGTACATCAAATCAAAATGCAAACTTCATGTGACAAATTTCAGTAGTTTTCATTCAATGGTGGGAAATCATACACGTGTGAATGTGCACAAATAAATGAAATGAAATGAAATTTGATCTATGCGAAATCCATGGGATTTAAAAAAATAGAAACACTAGTTTAATATCAGGATCAGCATTTCTGTTAATTGGAAGAGCTTGAAATAACTGACACTGTAACCTACCCATATGTCTCCAGCAATGTAGGCTCCTGGCTCATCCATGTTTCGTGAAGCAATAAAAATAGCCGTTCGTAGCATTTTACACCGCATCTTAGAACCGAACCAAACCTAGTGTTGTTGCCCGCAACTGAAGTCGTATTAGTCATCGCAATTTCTCAGCAATATTTGCACTTTGTTGGAAAATGGGGCAAAACAGGGTCGTACGCCGATTTTCGCGTAAGATGGCGCACTCAATATGCTCTTAGAGAGTAAATCTAAATAGTAAGGCCAAATAACATGAAACCCACCTGTATCTCGCCTCTCCAAGTATAACATAATGATCTCCGCTCGTGCCACAGGTGTGATATGCTCTTTTTGTGTTTTCAGGCCGGGCACTCTTCCCGCAACAGGGGCAGAATTCTCATCCATCAGGACCACAGCTCAGAACTCCATCACTTGGAAAGCATCGGCTGACCCGAAGGGTAGATGCGGATGAGCCACCCAGGAAAAAGTGCCCAGTGCAACTGATAGTCGCAAAACGTAGTAACCTGCACCACACAACCCACTCACGCAGTTTGAGCATATAAGATGTCATCGATCTTTCCGTCTCTGAACCTCGCGACATTTCTAACAAAGATCCAGATTCGTTCATCGGCCGCCAAAGATCTGATAGTACGACCGAGAGTATCTGCGAAGATGGATCATTTCGTCCTACGAGAACAGATACCGCTGTCCCGCAGCATACAAGAATACAGAGAGTTGAGGACTGGCTGGAAGACAGTGGTGGAGCAGCAGACTGTGCTACTGCTGAAGACAACTGCTGCTAAAACTGCGAATCAGGATCAACACCAAGACGTTGTGAGTGAGACGGACTGCAATGACAGTGCACCAACTGGAGTTTTCTACCTACCATGCCCGGATAAGAAAGTATATGATGCGGCAAATGCATGCATGTTTTGCAACAATGAAATCAAGCAGAAGATGAAGAGACATTTCGTCAAGGTGCAAGAGGGAGAGCCCAAAGTCGCCAAGGCCATGATGTCATCGACAAAAGAGCAAGAGCGCCTGGCATTCGCAAAGTTAATAAACGAGGGTAACTTCCACAGAAACATGTGAGTTCTAAAGGAAGGCAAAGGTCAGCCCATGCTCCGCCGTCGACCCAAAATGGCTGGTATCCCGATATCAAGGTTTCTACCGTGCCCTGGCTCTCTAGGATTCATGTTGATCGATGATCACGAAAAACACTGAGAGTTGTGAGTATCCACTCACAACTCTCAGTGTTTTTCGTTCGATGGACGTCGAGTCCCAAAACGTGGAAGCCAAATCGGAGGTGCTTTTAGGAAACTTCGATGCGGAGGGAAGACCCGATGTGATGAAAAACATGAGAGATGAGACGATGAGAAAGCTGATAGAAGAAGATAAGGCATTGTTGGCGTACGCGGACTACACCGAACGGTGTAAGGGCAAATCGAAAAATCAAGAAAAGGTGCTAAAAACAAGATTGCCGACACCGGACAAGTTACTGAAAGGCGTTCGTAACCTGAAAGATGACTCTGACGATGAAAGACATCTGTACTCCACCGATGTTCGATGTCATCATCCAAGCTACCCACGAATTAGGGGGGTACGAAGATGGCAATGTGGAAGAAAACCCATCATTCTCTGTTCTCTCTGCACCGCGAGTCATCGGGCAAGCCCTGGCGAAAGTTGCCCACATCCTACAAGGACGGGCCATTAGGGACTTGAACACAGCTGCGGAAAAAGAAGTAACAAATTTCGAGAGTGGGCGCTACATGACCAATGTAGTCGATGCGCCCTTAACCCCTAATAACTAACTAACAAATTTCGAGAGGCTACTGAAAGCCGAATGGGGTGATAGAGTGAGCAGAGCGTCCCTCCATACACTACACATGAGAAAACAGAAGAAATATGACGCAATTCCTTCCACTGAAGACATTAAGGCCCTAACCAGTCATATGAAAAATGAGGTGCGCGCGGCAACTGTACACATTCAAGGATGTATCGACCAAGTGACAAAGAGGCACAACAGGCTGGCGGAGGTCACCATGATCTCCTTACTGGTCTTCAACAAGAGACGTGGCGGAGAGGCAGCAAAGATAAAGGTCACAGACTACACAGAACAAGCCCACTATAGGCAGAATGAAAAAAATGATGGGGGGCCTCAGTGATTTCGAGCAGAAGCTGGCTAACGCAATGACGTTAGTGCAGATTGCAGGGAAGAGGCAAAGAACTGTGCCATTGTTGATACCACCACAAGAAAAGCCAGCCATAGAACACCTCGCCAGACTGCGGCAGACAGTGAGTGGGCCTCAACGCCGAAAGCGGGATGCTTTTTGCGCGCGCGCCAAAGGGGTCAGTCTTCTCCTACTGGTATTCGCTGAAGAAAATGTGCCGTGATGAGGGTGTGGATGCGGAAAAGGTGAATTCCACCGCACTCCACAAGTGTTTGGCGACGGTGGTTCAGGTCATGAATCTATCTGAAAACGAACTCGATCAGATAGCAATGCATCTCGGTCATGATATCAGCGTCCACAGACGCTACTACCGCCTACAGCATAGTACGGTGGAACTCTGCAAGATCTCCAGACTTGGGCGCTGCATGACCTCTGCAGTCGATGCGCCCATAAACCCCAATAACCAACCAACCAAGATCTCCAGACTGCTAATGCGCACATAAGGGAGGTTGGAAGGGGGATTGGATGATAAGGACTGATATGTTCTGATGCTCACATGTGGAATTGGGGATGGGGGACCGGATGATGATTGTTTTCATGCTCAGATGGGGAACTTGGGAAGTGAGGGGAATTGGATGATAGCTGATGTTTTCATGCTGTTCACTGATGTTCAAATGTGGGAAGGGGGAAAGTGAGTGGGGTCGCTGATGATGGCTGACGTTCTGCTCCTCAGATGTGGAACTGAGGGAAGTGAGGGGGATTGGATGATAATAACCGATGCTTTGATGCTGTATAGTGATGTTCATATGGGGCTGTGTGACTGAATGATGATTGATGGTCTGATGCTGTTCTGTAATGTTCTCGCTAGACAGTTGAAAACATGATTTTCCCAGCTTATCATGATTGCCCTATTAATCGAGGTGACGAGGCCAAAATTTCCGCTCCCTGACATTACCCAGTCTTGCAAATTCTGAGCCCTCGAGAGTGTCCACCGAACCTTTCCGAACCCCGTTCGTGGGATTGTTTTTCGCAGTTGAACATTTCTTGGCTAGGGTAATTGGCTCCGTAACTGGGCCGGGTCTTGATCGGGTGATTGTTCTGGAGGGACCCCCAAAACCACGATTTCGGCTTCTGCCTGAAGTGTATAAGGATCCAATAAAGGCAAATGTAATGTATGTCACTTTACTGCATCTATTCCACCTGTGTATACAGTTTCAAGTTAGTGTATCACGTGGGTTGGTTGTGGTCGTTCAACATGCTCCCTCATAGTATCCCTATGGCGGATGGCCAAAGTGGCCTGACTGCCCTAACCCAGCTCATGAACACTTTAATCTAGTTTAAAAAGTGTCGCTAAAAGACATGTGAAAAACGTTACCGTAAACGGAGATGGGAAAATCAGAATAGTTGAAACAGGAGGGAAGGGGGAATTTGGAGACCGGTCCCGTTATCTGCGCCTGTCAATGGCGTCTAATTATAGCTTGTGCGTTCGGTGCATTAACAAAAATGTGTAGGTGCCAGATATAGAAAACCTTCCATAGGTCGCTTTCATGATTGATAGTTGGAGCAGATTTGATGAGCCGCAAAATTATTTTTTAAACGTTCCGCTGGTCGCTAACGTTCTGTCTGGTATTCGTGTCGTGAGGAGGTGTTAGGAGATTGCGTAGCGGCGTAGATTTGCCGATATTTGCTGTGGATTTGACATGGGAATACAGCCCGATAATGATCATTACACGGTTTATTGAAGGGATTCACCTACGTGTTATTGTCTAGTGCAGCAGAATTCAAGTAGGCATTTTAACTGAAGGCGGAGAGATCGTGTGGAATTTCCCACGCATTATATAACATTAATTCAATATCAGTGTCATTCGATATTTCGTTCTAAACCTCAGTGCGCAATGTTTTACAGCGCACAACACACATCAGCCAAGAACAAAAACATGAAGTGGGCACTGGCGGGTCCAACGGGGCAAAAGGGGTTTGCCCCTCCCCCTCACAGAAATCTGAGTGTCGGAATTGCCCCCTCACCCTCACCTCACCAAACTCACCAACTGGAGCCGCCAGTGGACTCAGGTGCCTTTCAGTCGCTGGCATTACTTTGAACATATCATTTGTCATGAATCAGAACGCACATTGATGTATGCGCATGATGCATGCGCACATAATTCTGGATGACTTGGCGATATGAAAGAAAATCAATCCGCGCAAACCCGTCAGTAGGGAAAGGATACACGGAACTGCATTCAGCGCCGCTAAGGTCATGTTGATTTTACGACACAAAACCAGCATCCCCATGCTGCTTGAGAAAGTGTGCACTCCGGGTGCTAAGTGTTAAGTGCTACGTTGAATACTATGCCTAGTAGCATAAAAATGCTTGATTTACCAAATTTAAATACTCTTAGTGTACTTGTAGCACTCAAATTGGCTAGCACCTTCGGTGCTTTGGCATTGCGTTTGACAATAGTAACCAGGCGTGCGGAGCCGGTGGATCTTTGTGACCCCGGCTCCGGGAAAAATGGTGTGGCTCCGGATCTAGTGTCGGCTCTTTTGCAAATCAGTTTGGAAATTTATTGTTTAAAACATGAGCATATATTATTTTTATTGTGCTGTTTGTATACCTTACGCTTTAAAGGCATTACTAATCACGCTCGATAACGATACTTTCAAATTGGTGATCTCTCCCGCAGTGCCGGTATGGTCAGATTCAGTGACGGGTTATGCAGATTGATCGGAAGTGTTTTTTAGTATTCCGGCCTTCATTTCAAAAGGGTGTATTAACTGCATGCCTGCCTCTTTCTAATACGTGACTCATACAGCATTTCCCAATTCTGGGGAAAAAGCAATAACCAGACAAGCGTAAATGTATTACGACATACATATTCTTCTGTTGGTAAATGGGCTCGTAAATGTTTTTTTTCTCGCCTCACAAGCTTCTTATACTTACTCGTTCGAACGGAGGAAGAGCATCGCCTCCACTATATCCTCTAAGCGAGACCTGGGGTCCGTTAGCAGCAGTTTCATGGCGGAAAACAACCGCTCGACTGACACATTCGTCACGGGCAGAGCGGCCAGGACGAGGCTCGTCGTATCGACGGCCGCCGGGAACCTCCCGATAACGCTCCAGACGTCGTTCCCCTCTAGTCGTCTAAGGTTCCTCATCTCAAGCATTGCGTCTTTCACCAAGGATGGCGCTTGCACCACCGCCTTGCACCCGCGCCGATCCGGTCCAACTCTCGTTCGAACGGCCGGGCGCCGCGAAAGACGAGGTGTTTACGCTCGGTGGAAAGAAGGCCGTTCTGAGACCTGGGCTGAAGAAAACAGCATTTACAAAATTTCGTGAAAATCGCGGGTGACCGAATTAAAAAAGTCTTCCATCCGTGCCTAAGTCGGTATGGAATGACTCAAGTTGCCGAAGTCGGAGCCACCAGGTCAGAGTCGCTCCGGGCAAAATGTGAGTCTCCAGGTGCCTCCGGCTCCACACCCCTTATAGTAACATGATGCCGCTCAATTCGCCGACAATCCAGTCCTTCGGTACTAACTGAAGCAGGCCCATGAACCCGGATTCTGTTACTCTTTATGAAGTATCGATGGTAATTTTCAAGGCAGGCATGGGTATTTCGCCATACCTGCTTGCGAATGCACCATCAACATGCTTAGGGCGTATTCATACCATATTAACGAGTGATAATTGTCATCACAGTCAGCCAAATTGCCACCCCAGTGAAGACGAGGAAATACGAAAAACTACAATGGTTTAGGTCAGCATTGCAGGTAAATGCCACGGTTACACTGTATCGCCCAGTAGCCGACTACTGAACTGCCACTCCAGTGAAAATCGCTCAAAATACGCTCTGCTGAGATGCAAACTTGCAGTGCAATCATATCCGATGCTAAGCGATGAGCGTGAACACCATGGAGGGCGCGCAACCGATGCATTCTCCAATTCAAATGCGCTATTCTCGCTATTCAAAGGCACCTCAGGAACTGGAGTCTGAGCGGAGCAGAGGCCACTAAATGAGGTCAAAGCTAGAGCCCCAAGCATCATCAGGCTTCGAAACGAAGGTGAAAACGCATTGAACGGATCTTGCCAGCCACTGCAGGTGCTGCGTTCCCATTAAGCTGCGCTTGTTTGGACTTCTCAGCATATTTTATTTTGCAGCGATAGTAATCTCAATTCGGTCGGCGTCTGCAGCTGAAACAAATTTCTGGTCTACATATCCATCACCTAAGACTAAAGAACTTCGGATTATTTTTGTAGGTACCTATTTGACAACTACATCAAAGAAATATCGAACAAGCAGAACGATTATTAGAATATATATATATATATATATATATATATATATATATATATATAACGATATATATAAGACTAAAGAACTTCGGATTATTTTTGTAGGCACCTATTAGACAACTACATCAAAGAAATATCGAACAAACAGAACGATACTGCTGGCTGCTGGACAAGTTAGGCAGATGCAGATACGATAGATGCGATAGATAAGCATACCTACAACACATGCAATGTACCGCCTGACACAGAACGGCACTGCGTCCAATCACAGAGGCAGTCTTCTGTGGCTGTTGGTCGCACGGGTGGCGCCAGTGCAGTGGCGGCGCCACGGACTTTGCCGAGGCCGGGCAAACTAGGTTTTCAAATTCGATCCTTTCCAATGAATGCCTGTGGTAAAACCCTGCCCTGCTGGGCCCCTGAGAATTACACGCCCTACTGGGATGAGGGGGTGCGGGGTTTGAACCCCATCCCCTCGACCTCGACTCCTACGGGGAGTAAGAGAAAGAAATCAATCAGCATTCGATAGCCCGTCCAAATTAATGACGAAATTATTTTTCGTATTTGTTTTACTCAGGTCAATATTAAGGTCGCCAAAGGTCGGATTGGCAACATATGGGATCTCCCCAGACACCCCATGCATCTCTGACACTATGATAGCTAGGAACAAGCGGCCAACGCCAATCGAAAGCTCTTGAAAAAATGAATTCGCAAGGTGGCTCCAGATTTTGACTCTGGTTAATGGTTTAGCCTCCAAGGTCACCAAAGTTCGAAGCGGCTATTATGGCCAAAAGGTTTCTCGTCAATAACTTTTTACCTAATTAAGACAGGGAAATGATTCAAACACCATCGTGTTATGCTCATCGAGACGCTTTTAACAATATATGACATCATCTGGTTAGTTCAAATTTGACAGGTCAAGGTCACCTGGTGACCCATGTATGTCATTCCGTATATCGCTAAACGCGTCATGGCGAGGCAAACGTAATGGCGTCAGTCCCACGTCTGTATCTTTATTATGTAAAAGGTATCACCAAAAAGGTGCTGCTAACCTCAAGTGACATCAGGTGACCATAGACATTCACTGGACAAAACTTACACCTGAATCGTCAAGAATGGCCCAAGATGACATGACATAGAGATAATTAGTATCATTCGATGCGGCGTATCTGTTGAATAAGACGCATATTTAATTTGCCCCATTTATTTATGAGGTCCCCGTTTACTGATGAGGTCACGAAATTAAGCCGACCTTAGGCCACTGACATCAAAATTCCAATACTATCGGTTTCAAATAAATCGGTCGCTTATTCTGCGGGTGATGCTAATTAAAACGTTTTTAGAGTTACAGTAACTTGACCTGATCTGGAGCCGTGACCTGAAATGATCAGTGGGTCAATATTTGAGGAAAGTTGCGCAAAGGATCAAGCATAAGGCGGACAAAGGTATTTTTTAACTTTAGGGGTGTTCAAACACCCCCACCTGGGTGCTGGTTAATGGTTAAGGATCACCAAGTTGGACCCACCCTATGTAACGCTTCAGGGCGGTCCAGCTATCTATCTTCATCATAGGACGTAACTCACCGGCTGACACCCCCCAGGGGCGTACTTATGGGGTGTCATTGGGCCATGCCCCCCCTGGCGACAAGAGGCGCCCTCGGACCCATCCGGCGCCCTCGCCAGACACGCTTCTCCCACCCGGAATCGAAGATCGGCACATTCGGATCCGCTCGGCGTCTTCTCGGATCCATCCGGCGTCCTCGCCAGACACGCTTCCCACCCCCCACCCCACCCTCCACCCCACCCCAGGATTGAAACGGTGGCCAGCCAAAGTCACACCCCAATCTTCGAGGTGCCCTCATGAAGTTGCGGCGCCCTCCTATTGGTTGACCCCCCCCTTGACCAAATCCTAAATACGCCACTGCCCGTATCCTTCTCCCTACTAGCGTTGAATAATATTGTGACTATCCCCTAACAAGTGACAACCCCTAATATGCTGTATTCTTGATGTTAACAAAATTGCATTCTCTCTGTAAATATATGCTTACAGTTTTGGTGTGCCTATACCTAATAATTCATTTTGTGCACAGATTGTCAACATCTATTGATATGGCGGCAAATACATGATGATCACATGGTGGGCAGTTTGCACACACTGCTCCCCCCCCCCCTCCCCCGTGACGCCACCCTTGGACGCACCGTCCCATCACACAGGAAATTTTCCCCTAACAGTGCGCGTCTAAGCACGACTCGCGCGGTTTAACCCTCGCTGTACGAGACCGTTTTGAGTCACTCGCTCTACAAGGCGGTGGGGTCGCACCGAATCCCCTCGCGATTGGCTCCTAATTGCGCTAGAGCTGCAAAATAAAATGGGCGTATGGGAATCGACGAGGGGAATCCAACGATGCCCATATTTATGACCTTAGGTCACGCTCCAGGTTGGGTCATTCACCCCAATTTGATAAAAATTCCTTGTTTTGGTGTTTTGCGTTTGCTAATTGGCTTAATCGCTATTGATCAAGATGCTACATCATTTTCATAACGTTCCTTAGGCGATTCTGCATCGAATGGTGTCGATCGCATCTCCGTCTATCGCATAGGTCAAGAGATATAAGAGGTTAAATGACGCAGGCCATGGTAGTGAAAGTTCAAAGTTGATCAACATGTCCCCTTTTGACATAATTTTGGGTGATTTTGGGCACTGAATTATAATCAAGCATCTTGACCTTCTATGAAGTCAAAACGTTCAAAGGACACTTCCTAACATGATGAACCCCGCCCCTTACAGGTCACCAAAGGTCAACTGAGGCCAGTCACGGTCAAGTGACCTACCTGACCCAATTCGAGGTCATTTGAATTAGAAATGTAGAAGCTACCTAGGATTTCACACAAATATGGTATGACATGTCCCCATTGATGATGTCATAGCTCCGTGACCTGACCTGACCGATTTTGTGTGTGAAAAAACGCGTTAAATATGCCCCTTCAGTCATGCATCGCCAAAAAAACGGCGCCGTTGCGCCCCTGCGTTTTTTTGCTAATTTTCGAAAACCTTTGGAGGGTCGCCCCGATGCTTCCCTTGTAAGGCGAAGGCTAAGTCAACTTAATTATAAAATATAATACCTATATTTGCGTCCACCAAGGCATACAAAGCTTAACCGTGCTATGTCCACTGATACATATGCAAATTGCGCACTTTGAAGTCCACTAAAACCTAAACAGCTGACATGGATATGTCTACAGATACCTGAGAAAACTGGAGGAAATCTGTCCCCTGTAACCCAGTTTTTTTTCGCTTAAATGTCCACCTAACGCTATTTTGATACCAAATTTCCGCAAGCCCTCCGGGGCCACCCAAACGCTCCAATCACTCCAAACAGAAGACATGTTATAGGTGGCGCCATAGTTCACCAAACCACGTCCGTTTCAAGGTCGTAACTGGCGCGGTTTCTGTGTCCACTTTTACCGGGAAAAATTAAATGTCCCCCTATTCCGATTTTAGGAATATGGGTGTTTCCCATTTTCCAGTGGATGAAAGCATCATTTTATGAAAATAACATGCAACAATACTTCCCAGCTCTACTCAGGTGAGGCACTGCTTTAGTGCCTTACAAGGGCCGACCTCCCCTGTGCCATGCTAAAACACAACACTATTGGGGTGGTGTTAGACTAACATTGGGAGAGGGAGGGAAGTCGCTCACAAAATATACTAAATCTACATCCCCTGTGGCTGAGTTGCCAAGGTCACACACATTGATCTCGCCCTGTCCTGTGAGGATGGCGCTGTTGAAGTGGTCCCCGCATGCTCTCATATCAAGCTAGCAGCAGGGCACCGGCTGGCCGACAACAGACCTGGCAGGTCGGGGTCGCGACACCCAGTCGTCTGACCGACAACAGATCTGGCAGGTCGGGGTCGCGACACCCAGTCGGCTGGCCGACAACAGACCTGACAGGTCGGGGTCGCGACACCCAGTCGGCTGGCCGACAACAGACCTGACAGGTCGGGGTCGCGACACCCAGTCGGCTGACCGACAGCAGGCCTGACAGGTCGGGGTCGCGACACGCAATCGGCTGACCGACAACAGGCCTGGCAGGTCGGGGTCGCGACACCCAGTCGGCTGGCCGACAACAGGCCTGGCAGGTCGGGGTCGCGACACCCAGTCGGCTGGCCGACAACAGGCCTGGCAGGTCGGGGTCGCGACACCCAGTCGGCTGGCCGACAACAGACCTGACAGGTCGGGGTCGCGACACCCAGTCGGCTGGCCGACAACAGGCCTGGCAGGTCGGGGTCGCGACAACCAGTCGGCTGGCCGACAACAGACCTGCAGGTCGGGGTCGCGACACCCAGTCGGCTGGCCGACAACAGGCCTGGCAGGTCGGGGTCGCGACACCCAGTCGGCTGGCCGACAACAGACCTGGCAGGTCGGGGTCGCGACACCCAGTCGGCTGGCCGACAGCAAGCCTGGCAGGTCGGGGTCGCGACACCCAGTCGGCTGACCGACAACAGGCCTGGCAGGTCGGGGTCGCGACACCCAGTCGGCTGTGCCGACAACAGACCTGACAGGTCGGGGTCGCGACACCCAGTCGGCTGTGCCGAATCATTGGCGGCACGTGAAATAGTTGATGAAAACGGCCGCCTAGTGGGGGTTCATCGTCTCGGTGGTGGACTCAAGGTCAGCACTCATCGATTGGGCTATGAACTTAAGGTTAACACTCATCGATTGGGTGATGAAATTAGGGTCGATACTCAGTGACTGAAGCGTCGGCGATGATAATTAAGCACTGGCATGTTGGTGTATAAGTGTCTTCCGTTTTCATAGGACGAATGTGATGTCTAGGGTTGGACGTCAACGACAGGAACAAACATGACTTGAGTGACCCCCCCCCCACAGAGAAAAAATATATACCCAGCAGCGACGCATAGCAATGAAGGTCGTAGCGAAGCGCAAAGAGTGCCCTGTTACCATAGTTTGAAATGAATGCGCGTATTTGCCGATGAATATAGCTGTCAGAACCTGCCGATATTGACTGGCTCATAGTTGATAGTTGCAGGAATTTTCTTTATGACTTATTGCCAGAAATAAAAATTAATGGCTACGCGAAAAGATCACTTCGAATGTAGCAAATAGAACCTGAGATATCCATGCGCAACATGAATATGGTAGGAACGGGAAGAAAGAGAGCACATTTCTCCTTCGATTCTTAAGAGCAGTCGTCCTCAGTAAGCATAATACTTACTGCTTTTTCAGGCTGGGTGCAAAACATAGGGAATTTCGCAAGGTTTTCAGACATACACCACCAACCGTTCGGAAATCACACACGCAAGAGCTCGGAGGGAGGGAGAGTATCCGACGCAAAACGGGAATGGGATTATGTTAAAAAGGGAGCGAAAGTCGAATGATAAAATTATACAAAAAGCAAAGCTTTCCGAGGCTCAGACCGAATAGTTGGTCACCTGAACTTAGCACACAATTACACGATGTCGCACGGTTTCCTAAAGCACAGACCATGAACAATCTGCGTACTTGATCCCTCAACGTGGGAATGGACGGGGAAACAGTGGCTTTCCGCTTTCATGATGTTACCTTGTTTCCAGGCTTCTGTATTTCTTCATGAAACATTGCTCACGGAGGCGATACCGAGACTCTTCTGTGCCCGAGACGAACCCGATACACGGCCATCGCACGAAGAACAGAGCAGACCGGGCCGAATGCAGATCATATTCTGAGCGCCGAGCCACACTAGTAGCCGCCATTGCCTGGGTCGCCGGCGCCGTAGCTGCCGCCGACGTTGTAGCCGCCGTTGCTGTGGTCGCCGGGGCCGTAACTGACTAGGTCGCCGGAGTCGCCATTGCCGCGGCCGTCGTGTCCGTCATAACTCTGGTTGTTAGATGACCGGTCGTGTCGTTCGTTGTTGCTGTGACCGCCTCCATAGCCGTGGTCCCGTAGCTGCCTCTATGACCGTGGACGGTTGTCATTGCAAGCAGGTAATCATTGCATAGTAGACGGTTATCATTGCATGGTAACGAGCAGAATGAGCTGGGAAAAAACAAACCACAGAAGAAAAGTCAACCACAAGACATTTTCATTTTTACCATTGACACATTATTTGACATTTACAATTACAGTCGCAGGACTTCAGTGTCCTAATCGTAGCACACTTACAAGGCATGCTCAGACAAGGCAAATGCCCGTATGCTCCATTCGATGCAACACTAAGTCCGGTCAGTACAACCAAACCTACATACTGTCCGGCTGCGGGCGGAAAACACAGCGCGACACTTGGGAGTCGAACCCAAGACGATCTCAACTCACTGAACTGTGCACTAGGGTGTGTCGCCTGAACGGTTTTTCTTATGCTTAGTGAAATTATCGTGCAGATCACCTAAAAAAAACCCTGTGGTAGAAACCAAATCGAAATCAAACAATAAATAAAATATGCGACAGTAATAACCGATAAAGAAACAAATTTGTCCGGCGCCCGGCGTTGAAGTCTCCAGTGATGGCGCTCCGTTGCGATTGGCATCTAACACCACGCGTCGGCCGCCTTCGGAGCGCCGCCGCGGCGCTGTGACGAAAAAGGCGGCAGTCGGTGCTCTGGATGACTTATGAATGGATTCTGGTAATTCAAAAACAGATCAGGGGAGCCGGGATATATCTGATTGTAAAGATTAAACTTCACTGAAGGACTGATCGCTCCACTTTCCTTTGTCTGTGCCCCACCTTTCACAGTGCTATGAATCATCATTTGAATAAATTGCGTACGCACTAACGACACAAAATAGCTTCGCATGCCATGCATCCCTGTTTTATTAGTCAATCCAAGTCTCCTGTTCCTTTTCGTTACTCAAGTTTCAAGGGAAACTGAGATTATCAGCAGTAGGGACAACCTATTAACGAGGGCGACACGAGCCGGCGGCGGTCGTCGCATCGCGCAGGGGAGGGGCTGGGATGGGGCGGGAGACGGCCGGCGCACGGTGAGGGTAGAGAACACAAAGAGCGAAACAGGGCAGGGGAGGGGAGGGGGAGACAGGGGAGGGGAGGGCCGCCGAGACAAGGCAGTCGGCGGCGGAGACCCGGCGGGACGGCCCGAAAAAGAGTGGTTTGGTGTCTGCAAGTTGTGCCCACTGCCTGTGAAGTGTGATATTACCTGCGTCGGTGTGATGGGGGTAAGAGTTCGAACATGAAGACCGGCGCTTCCACCAGAGGGCTTTTGGTTCTTTCTGAACTAAAAACAAACCGACCGCCCACGAGAATTGACGTTCTGAATTACTTGAGTAAAGTGAATAGAGACTCATGCGTTGCGAACAAAGGGTTGAAAGAGAGGCTAGCACCCCATATAAAGTTTGTCGCGGAAAGTGTGATGAAAATGTGGTGCTGCGAAGGAATACCAATTGTTGGGAGGGCCCGAGTCGAACATATGGTTCGAGAATGCCGCGATCGCTACTTGCGATACATGAAAACTGCTGGAAAGAAGTCGGCATCACCAGGTGTACGTCCGTCCGGTTATGAGTGGTTTGGAAAATTGTTTGATATAGCCCGCTGCAAATGTGCGGATATCGATAGCTGCAAATGTGCGATGGCCGACAAAGTGCCACGAATTGAGTTTCCCTTTATCCAAGACCAGAGAGGACCTCGCCAAATGCAAATCGGCACCGCAGATATCCGTGAAACCACTCGTCGACGCGCCATGGACGAAAGGAGACGTCTGACCGCCGAGAGAGTCACAACACCACAACCGGGACCTTCTGGAATGGCCCAGCTAGATTATAATTCGGACCAAGATTCCGCCACAGATTCATCATCGCTCACATCTGTAGTCAATGAGTCAGAGTATATGGTGAACAGTAATACAGACGAACTGCTAAATACGGCTCTAGCAGCAGATCGGTACGGAGTGTCTAATCGTGCGTGCGCTGCGATCATAAACGGTTTCCAAGTGGACATTGATCGGATCACTTCTGACGATATGGACTGCATATTGGATAGCAAAAAAGTATGGCGAGCAAGGGATCGGATTAGAAGAGAGGTAGTAGCTAAGAGCCATGAGGATCATGCAGGTCGTGTATCTGGTCTCTACTTCGACGGTAGAAAAGACGACACGCTTATGACAGCCAGTTCAAAGAAGACGGAAGAGCTTAAAGCAATAGCCCCAGAATAGTTTGGACGACATATGCAAAGGCATCTTAAAGACCCCACAGAAAGTGAAAACAAGGTCCAATTCCCATGCTGTGAGTAAACCTTTTTGCGGGTGCGAACGTGGCTGAGACACTTCAAAGCCATTCATCATACTGCGCCAGGTGAGCCGTTCAGTGCATTCAGATGTTTCAGAACAAAAATTGTTCTATTTTTATCAATCTTCGTAAAAAAATTCTTACATGAGAAGTTAGTCTAGGTTAGCCTAGACCAGGTTGAATTTTTCCTTTTAATTAACATTATTTGGTATGCTATATGGCCCAACCCAAATCTCCTTTTTATGGTGTTACTTTTTGCCAACTATGGAATAAAAATTGCAGAGGAAATGAATGGCCGCATCATGCCTACCACCTTTCCAAATATTACAGTGAGGAAAAAAAACCAACAATTACAAAATTACCTGAAAATACATATGTACAATACTTGTGCATACCCCAGGTATTGTGACTTGCAATTTTAAAGTATTTATTCCTTGTGAATTAATTAGCAGGACCAATGAGATCAGACAAAGCTTTGGAAAATGTCTGCATTAGAATAGCTTCTCAATTCTTGGAAATTGTCCATTATGCTTGTCAACACGATTAAGACAATGTGACCAATCATTTCCTCTGGCAACAATTACTCATCATTTGGAAGCACAATCATACCAAAAATGTTCTTTCATTCAGATAATATAATCTAAAATGTATGCTAAAATGAGATATCATAACATTGTCTCAGGAAACATAAATAGCATACCATCTAACAAGCTTAATAATAAAACCTAAGGTAACAAATACATGCCTAATCTTCCCTTTAGAGAAGTAAATGAAGAAAATGAAAATATTAAACCATTTTTTTTCTAGCTAACCTAGCCTGAAGTTTTTTTTAAAAGGCTGGGGGTATACACCATACGTACTGCGCGTAACTCCCAGAGTTACACACCGTCAACACGGTGTGTAACCCCGCAGGTTATACACCATCCACCGTCTGTATGGTGTGTAACCCCGCAGGTACTATTCACCATGCGCCGTCTGCACGGTGTGTAACTCCAGAGGTTACACACCGTCTACATCCCAGAATCTAGACACCGACCGTACTCGGCTGCGTCCGGAAGTCGTGTGTTGCTCACAAATGCTGCCCAGAAGCTTTTTTTAGTTCGGTTATCCAACGAGGAGCGAAACTATAATTCCGGAAGAGTGGAAGGACAAAGTAAATTCATTCGGCGATCTTACGTTCACAGAATGACATCACTGGATAGACTGTTGCGCTGTTTTATAATTTCGGAGAGGCGTGTGGCCCTTCAGTGTCACATTTTGCCCATCAGATAGTGAATCTCCCCACATATGAAGTGGAAATGAGCATGCAGCAAAAAGCACAAAACTGCGGGCTAGAATCGGAGCGGGAGCGTCGATGGCCCGTCGATGGTCCCGTCGACAGCCCCAATAGTGGTCCCGCCGATAGTCCCGTTAATGTCCCTGGAACTAGTAACATCCGCTCGTTCACTCTGGTGGCCTGTGACTCAGGACGGTTTCCAGGCGACTGACACCCACAGTTAGCATCGCGACTATACCATGTCGTGTGGCCAGTGTATTGATGTCCAGAGACTGCGCCGACTGGCACGGTCCGCGCTGTGGAGCATCCTGCTACCATTGCTGAAACCAGGCCTGAAGCCAATGCATCGAACAATCCTTCAGCTGCGGTAGGCAGTTGATACAGAGGAGCTTCCTCTGATGGCAGCGATAATACTGCCCAAGCCTGCGGCAGCCGTTGGAGAAATAGTCTTCAACAACTCACGGACGTGTGGGGCATCCCGTGTGGTACTTCCTTGCATGGAATAGGTATACGTACGCTGCAGACCAATGGTGCACCTATAATTTGTGTCGGGACTGTGACGGGTTTGGATGATGCACATGTTTGCTACGTTTCAGTGGCATATCAGGCATTGGTGCAGCCAGGGGTTTCTTAAGGAGGATTGTCGAACAAAAATGTCATTACAGAGACCGCTTAAAAAATACATGAAACAACACCCCTGTTCAGGGTTGCTGCCTGCACCCATGTACCCCGTATATGCTAGCAGGACAAGCAATCTCAGCCGAAATTAGCCTCCAACAACTGATGAATATACAGGATGCCTGATGGTCAGGGTGGGCTGGGATGATATCTTGTTTTGAAAGTGCCTTTAACGGAAGAACAATACCCGCCACCCCCCACCCCCAGAGCAAAAGTGAGCAAGTGACGGTTCATCTCAGATATGAAATTCCCCCGAGGTAAGAGTGCGGACTCACCCATGAGGACGCCTGCATTCTCAACGCATCTAACCGCCTAGAAATACGCCTTCAATATTGGTAGAGGAGCATATATAGCCAATAATGTTCCGCATATTACCAAGAACGGTGCCCGAATGGCCCAGGAGGGTGCCTACATTCTCAAGAAACACAGCTGTCCGGAATAGCACCTGTATTGGCAAGATAGGCGCCTGACTTCACAGACGGGTTCCATTGTCTTCCAGCTGCCTTATTATTTTGCTGGTTTTAGCTGGGTGGATGCCCTCAACCATTTGGGTTGAAGCTGGTTCTGCTGGAAGGGCACTTGTGGACCCAGCTAACATGCTACCCCCCAGGTCTTGCTCCCCTTGGCGATGACAGAAATCATGTCCTGGGCCAATAGCACGCCCATTGCCGATGTCGCCATGTTGCACAGGACATGTGCTAGATAACCCGTCAGGATGTAGTGCTTAGCATTGGAGACTTATTTTGTTTTTAGGGGCATGGTATCTTGGGACAGTACATACACAGTATTAGTGAGCTTACCGAGGGGGTGCGACTCCACCCCCCACCCCCCACCCCCCACCCCTACCCAACCCACACACACTGGCTCGCGCAAGGGGGAGGAAGCACCCCAGTGCCCCATACATTCCGCCGCCCATGCTGTGCACAGCTGGCAGTAGATAATTGCGGTCTTTCTTGACTGATGCGTCCCATACTACGGTGCGCCGCAGGTGACTTCAGCACGTGTTTCTGTTAACGGGGAATGCATTATGCCCTCCCAATTACTACCGTAAATGGCACATGTGAGTACCGACTGCATTTTCCAATGGAAACATGCAAGGCAGCCGGTAGTCTGGCGTTGGGACTGCGTCTTTGTGTCAAACTCCATCAGCCAACTTGGGTGACCACCGGCGGTGCATACAAATGCATCGCACCCCACCCCAGCGGCAGGCGGTCTGCGGTCTGAGGACTCGTCATGAAGGATCACCACTTAACCCTACGGACTAACGGCCACCCACTGAGCTGACCGAACGCTGTTGCCGGAACTGCTGAGCCGAGTAGCACTTTGTGGTAACCGTGTCCATGTCTGCACATATCGGTTAGTCTAGTGACTGTTGGATACAGTAGATACGAACATCTTCATATAATATCACCAATACTTGTCTATCAGACTCGAAAATCTAAAACATTGACGTTACATATAACACCCTTCGACTTAGGCAGTTCGTTTCAAAATCCTGCATATCTTTTATATTTTCAGGCACGGTGCATTGGAAGGTCTGGGAATGCTCAAAGAGACGAAACGCATACTATTCGCGAACTGAGCAAGACTTAATGACGAATATGCTATTTTCAAAATATATGAGAGACGGTGCTCGAAAAAACGCATTGTTGTTTGACTTTGCAAACGCACGATCCATGACTTGGTACCCTTTCTTTCAGGTCACACAAAACTCGGATACCCCATGAATGTTGGGATGGAATGGAATGCCACACTACTGCTGGCCAGGTCCCCTTGCGCTGCACAGGATGATCTTTATACAACAAAACCATGAATCCTCTCGAATTACTGGGATGACATTTGCTTTGGGATGCCCAAACAACTGCTGGGTGCTTAAATGTCATGGGGTGACCCTACAACAGCAGAAGTACTCGCTCAGCATGTTTCAGTGATGTCCTATAACGTGTAGGATATCCCTATGCAGGCTCTTGCAGTGAATCGGGTGGCACTCTGCAGATTGGGGGCTGGCTGGCTATATTTTGGCAGCATGGGCGACAGAAAATATGTGGCGCTGCGCCTTCCCTTGCGCAAGCAAAGGGGCATCGCACCCCCTTGTTGATTTTATTAAAACGGCTTACTCTTCCTAGATGCCAGGTTTCTTAAAATAAAACAAATCTTCAAAGGTAAGCACGGCATCGTTACACTTAACTTATACAGGTATTTATAGAATACATATTCGTACTTTTTCTGGTCACTTCTCCAGAACGAACAACGCTTCAAAGATAATTATTGCTCGGGTACACAGTACGCTTTGCTAGGCATGACTGCTGACATTCACTTGTGATCTTGTTTGCGACATTTGAAGCGAAAGCTGCAGTCACTTCACTCGGATAGCTTTACCCAGCGGCAGATCCAGTGGAGCCTATGTTTACATGCTAACTGGGGACGAACATTTTGCTAACCATCTAAAAATGTAATCAATTAGGGTTAAATATACACATCCCGAACAAATTCCTCGTTTTCGGTACGTTTTGCCATCATCATTTCCCCTGTTC
Source organism: Imbricaverruca yamaguchii (assembly GCA_034440575.1). Lineage (NCBI taxonomy): Eukaryota > Metazoa > Arthropoda > Thecostraca > Neoverrucidae > Imbricaverruca > Imbricaverruca yamaguchii. The sequence goes on along the minus strand of JAOTOL010000848.1, from coordinate 35,261 downwards.
AAATGTATTAAAGCCAGGGATGCGGAGCCGGAACCGGAGCCGCCGGAGCCGGAACATTTTGCCCGGAGCCGGAGCCGGAGCCGGAGCTGGAGCCGGAGCCGCCGGGATATTTTACTCGGAGCCGGAGTTGGAGCCGGAGCCGTCAAAAGCAGGTCGGCTCCGACTCCGAAAGACTTGTAGATGAAACAAAGTCAGCATACGTGAAATGAACACATTATACCTAATATAGCTAAGATCCCACAAATATGAGCGAGGAACCCAAAATAAACACAGGCGTATCCTAAGAGCACAACTGAAGAACGAAAATACGCGTGGTCCTCCAAAGCGCACCGACTGTGGTAAAAAGCGGCGAGGCCATCAAAACCATACACATGTTTTTTTTAATTTAATATACACGAACACCGTACAATTCTATCAGCATGCTACTCTGCCACACACCAGATCAAATAATTTTCAATCAGCAATCATTCGTCCTTTCTGTTTCTCATCCATTTCAGCATCAATCATGAGACTTCTTTCGCCATGGATCAGCAAGTAAGTTACGTTCTTGCTTATTCTTTCTCTTCATCAACATCGGTGATATTTACAACGGGAGACATCTTAGAGACATATAGTACCATATCATGGAAACTAGAGCATGTCAGATACTCATTATTGAAGTTGTAATGAGCTTGTACCCCTCCCATACACACATGGCAGAAGTTGAAGACATTTTGTTTGAACAGTAATGGGTACTAATGGTTTCACTTGCACCAGGAAGATAAACCCATTATTACAAAACAATCCATCAATCGTGCAAAGAGTTACAAGTTCAGAGTGAAGTGTGACTTTGAAAGTACTTATACTGCGATGATAGTTATTTTTCAGTTCCACATGTTGCTCTCAGGCATGCTTGCATGCTACTGTGTGCATGCCAAGGTCAGATATCAAGGTCAAAGGTTACATTTAAGTGTTTTCAAGTTCCCACGTTCCGTCGCTATGACATAAATTTGCATCAAGTTGGTTTCATTCCACGTAGTTTGTTGTGCGGAATGAGAAAGCTACGCAATCGAACTAATTTCGAAGGTCAAAGATGAAGCCCAGTTCTTCTGTCACCACACGTTTTCTTTCTCGCCAAACCCCACTTCAATCTGATATCAAGCAATGGCCCGTGGTTAGCCTGGAGTAGCATTCGAAACCAGCTATGTCAATGACAATCTTGAAGGTAAAACGTCAGTTTGCATATTTCGCATTCATCGCGATTCCTTGCTATGACTTCAATTTAATAAGGAAGAAGAAAAAAGTTAATATCATTCTACGTGGCTTGTCGAATGGTATCAGAACGTTAAGAAGTTCAAATACTTTTGAAGGTTTCGAATTTCCGGTGTGTGTACAATGTTCGAGTAATAGGAGTAGGAGGAGCATGTCTCTTTGTTTTCAGCCATGGTGATCAGTCGCTTAGCAAGGATTTCCCTAAGTTGGGGTCCGACCAATACAAATGTGATGAAAAGGGAGAACCTTCGACGAATCTCACGCGTCGAAAATGTATGGTTTGCGTAGTGACTTTCTCCCAAATTTCAAGTTTCATCCATTGTGTTTTTTTTGTAGAAGGGGACGGGAGGGGTGGGGAGCTCCTTGGTTGCGCCTTTGATTGTGATAACAAACAGTCATATCCTATTTGACTTGTAGCCAGCGTCTTTTTGTATACTATTGTGGATGCGAATGTCCCCTTAATGTTGACCTTGACCCCCAATAATTTCAACTTTTAACATGGAACTCCATGGAGTATACCCCTCCGAATCAATTTTGATCCGTTCATTGCCGTCATGCAATGACGGTAACGAACGGATTAATTTTAAGTAATCGACACCCGTGCTAGTGGCTCCTCGAAGAAATGCGTGATAACCTACTTGGAGGACATTTCATTACTGACATTTAATTGGCATTGGGATATTGTTGTTCGGGACATTTCAATATTCCAACCTTTTTTTAAATCGTTCGCTTTTTTCGCCGGATGGTTCAACGGTTGTAAAGTATACAAGAGAAGCTACACGTAAATGAAAACAATTTCTTAATCAGTCGGATTTCACAACCGCGAGATAACAATGTTGTAATCAGCGCTAGATCTAGGAATTGCCACTTGTCAGCATGGGGAGCAGCACTTGTCCATGGAAGAGCGCCATTTCTTCGGAAAGGAACACTGCGAAAGCGCCTCTGGCTGAAAAAAAAAATTGGATGGGGAGGAGGTGCCGGTGCATTATGCCAACCGGGAGGGTCGCCTTTCCTTCCAAGGGGCGCTTTTTCTTTCAAAGGGGCGCCTCCAGTAGAAAACAAAATCATAGGGCTGTTCGAACAACTGGATTTTCTATTACAAGAGAACACGTTTAAAATTATTACAGGATTGCTCAATGGTGATTGTGAAATTGGGCCCAGCATATGCCGCACAAAGTTAGGTGCAGGGGAATTGAATGTATGTTCAGCCTGTTTTCACCTAAGAGGGCCTGGAGCTCATGGGGTGAGACAGACTGATTACTTGTACACATATTCCGAATTGTCGATCTTTCGGCCACAATTCAATCGCGTCATAATTTGTATCAGGTGAATTTAAACCATTTATATTTTGAGATGTTCTGACGAATCGCACCTGTCTCAAATTACCACAAGCGTGGGGTAAGTTGATCCTATTGGTGGAAAATGTTGATCAGAATCATTATTTATGTATATATATATACTGTAACGATTACTTGTGATCGCTACTTTTAGCGCTGCGGGCTTTTTTTGTGATATTATGTTTTGTTACCTGATGTGTTCTGGTGGCTAAACAAAGAAGCGAGAAAAAAAAATTTTTTTTCAGCACATGCTGAAAATGTTGCTTTTCTTCTCGCTTTTCAATCGATCGAAGAATCGATCGAAATCAAAATAAATTTTCTTTAATTGAAGTTGTCATTTCTTGTGCTGCAGAGTTTGGACAAGGGTTGGGTCTGGTTAGGTTAGGTTTGTGAAGTTGAAAAAATGTTTCAATTTTCTTTCTTTTTTCAAAATGAATTTGAAAACGAATTTTTCTCCAAAAGTAGCCTATATTTTTCTAGGTTGCGTTAGGTTTTTTACTTAGAATATTATCAGAACACAAATTGCTTTAGCTTCCCTAATATCATTTTTTTTCTCCAAATGTAGGTTAGACAAGGGTTGGTGTTTCGTTATGCTCCATTTCTTTTAGTTTAAAGCATTCATTTTTATATTACCGAACTCAAAGCCATTTTTTTAGTGTTATTTTGCTCATTACCTGAAAAGCAAACATTTGAAGAGAAAATGAGTGGTCCCATCATCTTAGTAACATTCATAAACATCGCATTAGAATGCTAGAGTCGAATCAGAACTCAAGATCTATGAGTCATATGTTAGTCGACTGAATTCGAAGTTATTAACGTATGACAAACGTTTTCATGGGACAACAAATGCGACTCTGCGCTGTTTATGGTAGACATTCGAATTACCCCGGCACATGCAAACTGAGTAACTGATTTTATTAATTGGCTTACATGTTTTCCTAGCTGGGTCGATGGTCGGCCCATGACCAGCCTCGACCATTGGGAGGTGGAAACTGAGGTCACCCGTCGGACACAAGCTCCCCTACACGCACGCCATCTAAAATCTGGGGAGCTCTTGATCCAGGCCTGCGACACCACGGACGCACACATCTTAGAGCAGATCACACACCTCTTAAACACACAGGTCACCATAACACCAGACACACACCGCAACACATCTCAGGGGATAATACACGCATGGGAGTTGGAATGGATGCCTGAGGAGAGACTGGCTCGCAGGTTTGCGGGCCAGGGGATCTCGGTGTACCGGCCCCCTCCCCCCACAAACAAACCAAACACTCACATTCTCATCCTGACTTTCACATCCAAACAACAACCCACACATGTCACAGCTGGTTACATCACATACAAAGTAACATCACGTGTACCCCTCCCTCGTCGCTGTTCCTTTTGTCAAGGATATGGCCACACGAGGGGGGGGGGGCTGCAAACACACGAAACCCACATGTGGCCTCTGTGCCGAACCACACTACACTATCGAGTGCACTAGTGAGGTTAGGAAATGCGTGGGCTGCGGCGGGAACCACTCCTCCCGGGACGGGGCTTGCCCTCGATGGAGGAAGAAGGTCATCCTCCGACTCATCCACATCGAGGGCGTGGCCCCGTCGCGGGCACGGGAGTGGGGTGACGAGCAGTACCCGATGCTCACCGCCCGGCCCACGCAGACACACACTCACCCTACAGCCACCCCTCAGGAAACCCAGACGGACCCTACAATTGTCATTCGGCCAGAACCCACAACAAACCTTACGGCACAAGCACAGGCACCTCCCCTCTTACCACACCGTGAAGCATACAATCCACCACGCCTATCACTCCCCCAGACCCACCCCAAGCACGCAAGGGGGAGTTTTTCAGACTCCCCCTTCACCACAGACCACCCACAGACTCAGAGGAAGAAGACGTTAGCTCAGATAGCGCAGGAACCACTCTACAAACCACCAAAGCACCGACAACACGAGCAACCAACAAACCAAGCACTACATCCACGAACAAACCAACCACAACACCCATGAAAGCCAGAACACGTAATAAACCTACTCGACACTAGACAGCATAGGAACAAACATCCGAACAACTCTTCAACCCAGTCTCTCCCGACTCTGCCCATGACATGCGTTTTTTTTTTGTTTTAATCGAAAGAAGCTGGTGCCAGACCAACATCAGAACCTCAAACAAACGTAAAAAGGAATTGGAAAAAACAGAAAAAACAAAACAAAAACTAAAACTAAAACAAACAAACAAAAAGAAAGGAAAAAAGTACAAAAAGAACCGAAAAAAACAACAACAAAGAACTAGATGAAAGACAAAAAAGAAATGTAACAGACAACTAACAGTGTATGACAATGTATGTTTGCAATGTTAATACAAAGGCGATGACCCCCAACCCCCTCCACCAACTACTACCAGGCACCGTCCGAACCACCACCTCCAACCGACTTCAAAGTCGTAAACAGCCGAAATCACCACACGGTGGCAGGCTGTTATAATTCACTTACACACACACACACTCCTAGCTGGATGCTGCATGCGAGCAGAATGATTTCAAGGTTAAAAAGCCATACATTTGACATATCGTTCAACACCTTGCACTATGCATATGTGTATCGACCTTAAACCAGTCAACCACGTCGGCCATTGAATAAGCCAGACCGTCCGCTGGTGTCAGTTCCCTGTAGCCCGTCCCAAGCCTGCGTTGGAAGACCACGCATCAACTACCCCTCCCCTCCCCCCAGACGACCGCAAGATATAGTGCCTCACCCTCGCCGTATCCAGTGACATGTGCAAGTTGCCAGTGGCGTCTTCAGCTTCATCTCCAAGGATAACTCCACATGACTGACAAGGAAAAAATGATGCGCCAACAGCACAACAGCATATAGATCTGAAGATACTGTACATGTTGACAAAATGATGAATAGTTCAACAACTGTGTCCGCCACTACAGTCGTCCGATTCCCAGCCTGCGTGGCTGGGCGCTCGACGCCGCAGCCCGGCTCGGATTTCCCCGAAGAGGCGAGCTGGCCGCGATCTGAACGGCCAGCCTGCTTCTAAAGGAGAGCTGATCTAGAAACGGCTAACTAATGGCGATCTTGCAATTTCTAATGGAGCACTAAATCGGTACAAAGTAAATGAGAGTACTCCATATCGGCTCACAATTACCTCTGGTATTCTCTTCCTCAATCAACAAACATAAAGATGTGTCATTTGTGAAGGTATTACTGAAGAAAAAAAACACTAGGTGGTCATGAATATTGCGGAGGATCGAGGAGAGACGCTCTGACTTATTTATGTCTCCTAGTAGATCTAGAGAACCAGGGGATAAGCAGCATATTTTGTGCCGTCGCAACAGACTAGATGACAGCCTGCCCCAGCTCTGCTGTCAACGGACCAATAGGTGACTGAGCCACAGCCTAGCTCGGCACCTAGTAATATGCAGCGTGAGTGTAAATGTGTGTGTGTATGTGTGTGTGTAGGTATGTGGGTATGTATGTGTGTGTGTATATTTGTGTATATGTGCATTTGTGTGTTTGTGGCAGGAGGTGGCTTGATCACTAGAAGTCGCTATGATCACTAGCTATCCGCTCTTCGGCGAGGGGTGACGTCGCGAAACACGAGTCTCTGGGATGGCTGCCGAGCGTCCAGCGCTGAAACAAACGCTTGCGAGTCCTGCAAAACTATCGTGAATTTAACGTCGGCGAACACAAGGCACAAGAACAACTGAAGGCGCGGCATATACCTAATCTATATATATATATCTAAATACAGGTCCATGTCTTCATCTACAAATATATATATATATATATATATATATATATATATATATATATATATATATATATATATGCATACATACCTTGATATCTATATCCATATATTCCTCTCCCTCTCTCCCTTCTCCATCACTCTTTGTATCTCTTGATCTCTGTATCCCTTGATCTATGTATCTCTTGATCTCTGCACATCTGTATCTCTGCATGCATATTTGTATCTAAGCCTCTCTGCATCTCTGCATCTCTGTATCTCTCTTTCTCTCTATCTGTCTCTCTCTCTCTCTCTCTCTCTCTCTCTCTCTCTCTCTCTCTCTCTCTCTCTCTCTCTCTCTCTCTCTCTCTCTCTCTCTCTCTCTCTCTCTCTCTCTCTCTCTCTCTCTCTCTCTCTCTCTCTCTCTTTCTGCATTTTCGAAGTGGTGTCCTTCGGACATGGCCGCCGTGTGACAATGTGTGGGTCTGCACCTGACCAAAATAGAATGCAATTCTTAAAAAGTTAATTTCATACTATGCACTATTTCATTCAGTGATTCAATCTTGCTATTCGGGGCAGCATCGTGCCTAGGGACTGTCTAAAGTAGAAGAGCGGGCATCTGAAGTCGAAGAAGTGGTAGGTTATAGAGGGTTCATCTAAGGTCAGAGTGACGACCTAGCGGTGACATCGGACGTAAATGAGCAGACTTCATTTGAACACGGTCACCCAGAGGTACCATCGAACGAACAATGAAACATCATGCGAACCTCAACACATCTCCGCATTATATCACCCCGAAACCAATAGACGGCACGATACTAAGTATGACTAACCTTGGGTGTAGCCCATAAATACTTATTTCCATAATGTATTATGGTAGCATGGTACAATAATGAAGTCTGCACCTTACTACATCAACTTCAAGTGCGGGAATGCCACAAAAATTGCGTCAAAGACCTCAAACAGATGTCGGGCCCCGGAAGGAAGTGCGTTGGAGCACGGAAAAAATGCACCAGGAGCGAGAAGGATCGCACCGGGGCTCACAAATATCGCGCAGGAGGCTTACAAAAATGGAAGTCGATGCCAATAAATCACAAAGGGATTCTATCGAATTCACCCGAGCACCGGACAATTCAGAAGAGGTCACGAAAGGAAATTATCCTGAGGGCCTTTCAACTCTGAATGGTGCCATCCGCTGGAAAAAAATTCGTTGAGCAGCCGCAGTGGCATGCTAAAGAGGAAAATATCCCTCCGTCCTAGCAAGGCGGGCTCCGAAGAACCCAAGAATCGCGCCGGGGTCCACAAAAAAGGTTCTAGGGCAAGATACATTCGCTTCGGGCCCCCATAATTAAGGGTTTTAAATAAATACAGCGGACACCAAAAAACTTGCTTCGAGCTCTAACATTTGCGCCGGGGAGCGCTAAAATTAGTCTGGGCCTGGGGTCGGATTCGCAGAACGCGACCTGTGAACTGGCGCCAACACCCCCACCCCAAAATGTCGCGCATGGGACCCAAAATTCCCGTCGGTAAGTTGTATGTAATGTCGGTAAGTTGTATGTAATGTAGTTGTATTGTATGTAAGTTCTGGCCGAGGCATCAATAATTCCCTCGGGGCTCACAAAAATTGGCGTTGATGTCCCCAAATAAGCACAGCGTGGTCCCAAAGTCGCAACGCAATCCGACAAGAATCAAGCCAGAACCCTAAAAAATAAAGGGAGGTACCGAAAAATAAATGTTCCGACCACAAAAATAACCCCTTAGTCCAAACATACTACGAGATGCCTTAACAAATCGCATACGACACCGAAAAACATTCCGGAGCTCGACAAATCCCGGCGGGGCATAACAATACAGAAATGTCGCCGAGGGCCTGAAAATTCAGGCCTTGGCTGTGACTTTACATAATTCAGAATCAGTCACTAAAAACTGTCAAGCCCAGAAAAGTGACGTCGGATTCTCCCGGAACCACGCGACTGGGCCAGAAACGTCGAGACCGGATCCAAAGAAATTATACCGGGCCCTTAATATTGTGCTGAAGTCCCACGAACATGAGGAAAAACACACAGCGGGACTCAAAGAGCATAACTGGAGGACGAAAATGCACCGAGCGCTTCAAAGCTTTCCGAGTCTGGAATAAAGCGGCATTGCCTTAAGACATTCTGCTGCTCTAAGTATACACACCGGAGCAAAAATCAAGACACAACGGTCCCTTAAAGCACAGCGGGGTTTGATGCAGCATGTGGCCTCAAAAACAGGCTAGGTCCCTAAATACATATATATATATATATATATATATATATATATATATATATATATATATATATATATATATATATATATATATATATTCAAGCCGATGTCACCTTTCAGAGTTGTAAGCCTCGGGTTGATTCTCTTTCGGGACCTGTTCTGATTTTTTTCGATGCTCGGGTCGATTTCATGCCAAATCTCGGTGTGATAATTTATGGGATTTCATAATTTTAAAACCCCAGCGCAAAATTTTTGGTCCCCGTACAGTTCCTCCTCGAACCGGGGCTTCCGGTGCGGTTTTCATGCAGTGTCCTGACACATTTCTTTTCGGGGCACTAGTTTTTTTGGGTGTGTATATGGGGGGGGGTGTCTTTGACGTGATTTTTAAACCCGCATTGCTACTCCAAGTAAGAATTGATTTTGGGGGTCAGCTGCTGCTTTTGGCACCCCGGCGCAATGTTTTGGCATCGAGCGTGATTTTGACGGCCTTCATCGTGCCTTTTTCATGGTCCGGTGCGCGTTTTTGGCCCCGGCGTCATTTATTGGGATGCCAAGCGTGAGGTTGGCGGCTTTGAAACGTTTTTATGGGCCGAACACGTTTTGGTGGCCTCTGGCGGATTTTCACCGGGCACCAGCGTGATTGATAATGTAAGGATTGTTTTTTAGTTTCCCCTGCTTGGTTTTTTTCGGGGGGGACCCGGCGGCACGTGGCGAGCCCAGTGTGATATGTCAGCTTTTTGTATCTCCAGGCTCAGCGTGAATTTCAGGGGCCCCGCTCTGACCTTCTGGTCCCCCATCATAATTTTAAAGGAACCGGCAAGACCATTTTAGGCCCCAGCGTGATTTACAGGGGCCCGGACAGGAACTTTAGAGATTCCAGCGTTATTTCAAGAGGCCCGGTAAGATTTCTTGATGGTCCCAGTGTCAATTTCAGAGGCCCCTGTGATATTTTTTGGGACCCTAGCGTCATTTTTAGAAGCCCGGACCGTTCTTTTGGGGCCTAGTGTGATTCATAGAGGCACCGTGCCTTCAAAATAAAAAGGAAAAATATTTACTTATAAAAAAAAACTGAGCAAAGCACAATGCATACCAAATGTCTTGTCGCCGTGATAATTCGACCGTTAGGTGGATCGCTTATTTTTTTCGTGATTTGGCCCGAATACACACCCAGAGCAGTTACATTGGACTGTATTTACAATCATCGAGGAAAGGTCATCGTATATTGATGAAATGACCTCAAATCAACAAGTTATTTATAATAAATTCACATTGTATATTGAATGTCCGAACGCAATCCAATCCACTGTATGTGTAGTGCATGTTCGCATGACCGGACCCATGATGCCATACCTGGGTGCCTTGTCCGAAAATAGTAATATTAACAAGCGCCTTCGGCATTTCCATCGTTGCACTAAGAAAAACGTTTCCATTTTCATTTGCTGTCGGTTGCATGGGAATCGGTCCATTGACTCGTCCGCTATGCTGATTTTATAGCGTCTTCATTACCATGTTCCGATATTCAAATGATACAATTCGTTCTCGCTTGAGTATGGGTGGCGTCGCAGCGCGTGCATCATCTCAATTTTGAACCACCGAAGCCATGTCCTTGGCCATGCCGTTGACGAACCGCACACATTGGCGTTGGTGCAGTGTTTGGGGTGGTGTGGTGGTGTTGTCATGTGCTGGTTTGATTTTGATCGGTTCGTTGGCCTCGGTATATTTTCTACCCCCCCCCCCCCCCGGCTGCTGTTCCGAACGAACGTATCCAGTCAGTGGTGATAGCCAGCGTCCAGGTTCCGCTCGCCGTCACTAGCGCCGAATTATTGTGGACATGGACGTCGACATGAAAGTTGCACTTCGTTTTAAGCTGTGTGAAAGTAGTGTTCCACACAGTTACGAGTGGATTGTATGATAGCAGCTGCACCAGCAGTGCAACTACTGAGTGGGGTTGAATCGTTCACATCCGAAAAAAACAGGCACTGATCAGTCACCATTATTGGCACCTGTGTGCTAATGCGCTAGCGTTCAAGACACTGGTGAGCAGGCCGACCGATATATTAGCATTTGACAATCGTGACAACACTGTCGTGTAGACTAGTCCATGGGCTGTGGAGCTATCGCGATCGGAATCGGGTCCAAGCACCTTTCTGACTGAAATATATCATTTTATGACAGTGGATTTTGAGAACGTCAGTTATTGGTCGAAGTCCGGCGCGGTACAGACGCGTCGGACTTCGGGCAGACACGAAAGACGCGGCACAGGTGCGATGCAGACGCGGCGGACACACGACACACGTGACTGAGATTCTGCACGCTCGACGGACGTCCGTTGACCAAGAGCCCTCGTGGTGCTGACTCGTAACACATTGACCAGATCGCAACATTTGGGCCGGCGGATAGCTAAAATTTGGTGTTCTTACGTCATGTCACCAGCCCCTCGATACCCATGACGTGAATCGTGTTGGGCGCCAAAATATGCCGATCTCGGTTGGTGTGACGATCTATATTCTATTTTAAGGATGCTTCAACCAAAGCGCAATCATTTAGCATGTCCGGAATTGTTAATCACATGTTAATCGATGCAGGGTGTCTGGGGAAATTTGTGCGCGTGCCGCGCGCCCGGTACACACCTATCGCGAACAAAATTCTGACACCGCCGAATTGCTTCGGAGCTGTCGCAGATAAACCATGAGATAAATGGTCTGGCACATCACGTCAACTGATGGCACGCGCTTCCCGCCATTCAAACTATTTCCTATGCTACGCAGGACTTTCTGTGGTTCTTTATGTTAAACACAGTCTGCCGCGAGAAGGCGACCACATCAGACTGAGCCTCCGTTTTCGAGAGCCCAAATACTGAGACCCCGGAGTGCCGGAAAGTCAACGGCATCCCGAGCAGACGAAACTGGGAGACCAGCACACAACAGCACGGATGATGTGTGCTGGTAGTGGAAGCAGTACAACAGCGGCTGGTTCGGCCCGGTTGAGGAAGGTCTGTCCAGCTGGGAAGACGTATGTGATGCCTGGCGTCAACTGTGAGCTTAGGAAATTGACACGGCAGCTCCCCTGTACACCTGGGAAGAATCAGATCTGGTGACGGACATCGAGCTTGGATGCATGTGCACACACATAAGCTGGTATTAGTACAGTCTTACACTTTCTACACTTAACACACGCATATGCCTGCTCATTGGCAATAAAGTCACTACAACAGCCCTTTTTAAACCACAGCTGAAACCCCACACAGAACAGTCACCAACCAGGTGGTCTTCACCACAGCCACACCACCAACCCATGTCATCATCGAAGCTTTTCACTTGCTGCAGAAGTGCTTTCCAAGCCAGTGGGGTAAAGCGCGGCTCCAGAGACAGCAGCAACTCTACATGTGCCTTCAGCCTGTCAAACTTCACATCCATCCGGCCGCGCAGGTCGCTGATGCCAGCCAGTTGATGGCTTACGGAGGATCCATCGAAGCATCCCTAGGAAATAGATAAGGAGTCAAATAAATACATCATGCATTAATGCAGTATCCAGTTCCCTTGCATCCCATTAGTCCAACAGCAATGTCCATGCTACCAGTTTTGTGCCATCAAAGCATGCCCTATATTTATCTTCTATTTCAATTAGGGTCAATAACTCCTTGCCCTTGTTCTGCAGCCCCCCCCCCCCCTATCCCCACTGATTCAGAAAGGCCTAGTGCAAAGCTAAACTGAACGGCGAAGCATGAGGGGCGTCGGTGGCTCAGTGGTTAAGCTTAGCGTCTGGCAAGCCAGAGGCACGGGGTTCGATTCCCCGCGATGCTCGCCCTTCCTGCCGGGGTGAGGGGCAGGCGACGCCATATGGCCTCGCTGCTGAGTGCGTCGTGAAGCCACAATACAACGGCGGGGTATGATAGTAGCACAACAGTTAGTTACTTGTGCTTCGGGAAACAACATACTCATCAAATAGGAGATCTTCAGTCTGGAAGAAGAACGTCGCAACCGAGGCAGGCCGATAGCGTTAGTCGCACAGCCACGACTGCATCGAACAGCGACTGCAACGCGTGGCTTCGGCGGATCGAATGGGCCGATGCCAACCGCGACAGGGCACCAGCAGTACTGCTAGTCAGCTGATTACGGTCAAGGTCGTGACGTCACACCATCCAGACGGTGTATAACCTCTGGGTTTTTTTAAAGAAGAAAGATCAATTTGTTAAATGTTAAAACATCGAAAATTTACCCAGCGTACAGGCTACCTTCCCTAGCTTAACCCTTTGTATGCCTCAGAAGGGTGAAATGTGTGTAAAGCTTTTCATGGTTGCCTTAAACTACAATACCATTTAAAAAAAAACATTTTTAAGATGATTTGAGCTTTAGGGTACCTTGGCTGACATTTAGCAACTTAGCTTTCAGGATGATTTCTTCTGACAAGAGGTTAAGCTGGGTTAGGTTAATTTATGCTCCATCATCATTCATAATGTAATTATTCTTGGAATGTTACCAATTCAAAGCCCCTTTATTGCCTGCCTCCTGACATGTGAACATTTACAGAGGAATGTATTGATGAAACAAAAGTGAAAATGGGAAAAAAATAATATCCAAAATTTTGCACAATAAAAACTGATACAATGGAAGCTAACAAAACATATCACCTGTTTTCTTTATGGAGTTAAAATAAATGCAAAACATGTGATGTGAATGCCTTAAAGTACAGCAATACTGGAAGTTATACACTCTTGCAGCAAATGTTCCATACAAAATTTCACCAGGTATGGTGTGTAGGTACCCATATTGCCACAATGCTGCAAAACAGAAGACAAGCCTAGGCATACCATTTGCATGTGGCATCCAAATCAAACAAACCTGAACACTGCCTCAGAACTTGAACATGTAAGCATCCAGACAGGGTATGCTTACACAGCAAACTAACATTCGAATACTGGGATTGTATGATGAATGCTGCCAATCTCCAGCTTAATAATGAGTCTGGTCAATTTTGAATGTTCAGACATTCCTATAATGATTCTGAGATATTGTGGCATTTTGGGAAGTTTCTCACTATATTACTTGCAAGTTGGAAAATTAAATATACTAAAAAGTACATGGTCAGGTACAATTCTCACTCAGGCGTCCCCTGCTGTTTAAGCACATGTAATATTATGGCTTAAAGGTGTCCCTGTTTTCATTTTTTTTTTAAAACCTGATACAGCTAATATCAATTACTCCCATATCACCTAGTTTACAACAAAATGAATATGATGCCATCATTATGGGGCGAAACGTAAACAATCTGTCATGCGGCGATGATTGCGCCAAGCGCGCCACTATGCGAACAAAATCAAGAGTATTTTCACAAGAAATTACGCACGCGCAGAACGGATGTCCGCCCTCAACACTAGTATGTACCCCTACCGTGATGATTTGAAGCACCAGCCGATATCACCACACGGTGGCAAGCTGGCTAAATTCACTCACACACACACTGATTTGAAGCATACCACTTTTTTTCCGGTTTTGCACGCCTGCACGACGGTCGAATCTGAGCCTACACCTCTTACCGAAGCACTAGAGTTTGCAACGGAGGAGGACGTGAGGAGTGAAGGAGGAGAGGACGACGCCAGCTCTCCGGCCACAGTGCGGACGGCCCCGGGAGAAGACGCCACCTGCCACCTGCCACCCACCACCTACACGAACACATACGTATACCCACTGCCAGAGAACACAAACACCGCTCCAAACCCAACCTCAACTTACAAACACTACCTTCCCGCTCCGCTAACCTATTTTCAGCTACCTTCAACTTCAAGCTTCTGCATCTACTTCTCACCCTTCTCTACCACCTCGCTCTATATCATCCTCTACAAGCTTTCTACCTGCATCTACGTGCTCTACAACTTCTCTACATCTACATCTACAAGTCCTCTCTTCAGTGATACAGTGCAGTGCCTTCGTCTAAACTTCAGCTCCATCTACCTACTTCAAGCCACGGTCTACTACGGTCAGTGCTGCCACTCCTCCCACCCAGTAACCCCCCAACCCCCACCAGATTTTCCCTCTAGTGCCCTCTGCACGATCTTTATCTGATCTGTCTATTCGTGCTCCCTTCAAGCACAGTTTCTGATTTCTTTGTGTACTCTTCGTCTTGATCTGCCCCTCTATTACACCTGTCGGGCTCTCTTTACGCCCTTCCGAACCCCTCCGCCAACTTGTAAACACTGTACTCTGTTCATTGTGTAATACTACGCCACACACCTGCCATACCACCCTTTAACCAACACCACTAACAAACGAAACGCATTCAACACCACAAACATGAACACCACACAACCAACTGGCGAGTTCTTCCTTTGCCGCCGGGGGGACGGGGAGCCTATGGGCTCCCTGGACCCCTGGATGGTGGAGGAGGAATTCGCCAAATACATGGGAGTGGCTATGATCGCCAAACAACTTCGATCGGGGGCACTCCTAATCCAATCGCACTCACACATTGACGGCCGCATCTTACTCACTATACACAGGTCCACAACACACCCGTTTCCATCACACCTGCAACAAAACTATACACCTCACAGGGCACCATACACGCATGGGATCTGGCCGGTATCGCGGTGGAGAACCTTGTCTCGAGGATGGGGGGACAGGGTGTCTCTGCCGGATACCGGCCGGCCCCCAGAACAGGACGACCATCTCACATCATCATACTGACATTCAACACCAGGACACCACCAACACACATAAAAGCGGGGTACCTTCGGTACCCCGTTACACCACGCGCACCCCTCCCGCGGCGCTATAAGCGGTGTCAGCGCTACGGCCACTCCGCGGGGGGGGTGCCACGCCAACACCTACACATGCGGCCGCTGCTCCCAACCACACAACACCGAAGCGTGCGACAACGGCGAGGCCAGCTGCGCCGCCTGCGGGGGGGGGGAGCACGAGGCTGGGGACAGGACCTGCCCCCGGTGGATGGCGGAGAAGGAAATTCTCCGCCTGGTCCACCTGGAGGGCATGGACCTGTCCCTGGCTAGGAGGACGGTGACCGGCCCGCTGGCGGCGTGGCGACCCGCCCGGCAGAGCCGGGAGGAACATACACAGCACCACCACCACGACACGACTACACCGAATACCCGGCTCTGACAACACCCACAACCACGCGACACCAGTACCACACGGCCACCTATCCAAAAACCCTCACCCACAACAAGCGTAGGACACACACCCAAACACCAGCAAACATAGGCCAGCGACCGATACACAAGCCACCACCACCGCCACCACGAACCTGCCAACCTACTCCATCCCCACCCTCCGAACCCCCACCGCCACCACCCCAGCAACCAACAACCTCCACCTACCCACGGTCCTCGCCCTCAACAGGGGAGTCCCCAACAACCACAATCCGCACGTACACTCAGGGGTGTCGATTTGTGAAAACATGGGGGGGGGCGCTGTGTATCAGACCCCCTCCCCATCACCACCCAAAAAAAAAACTGATCGGATTTCGCCCACTATATTTTCAGACCTCAATAATTCTGATTTGCGTTTGACGATGTGTATGTTTATGTTTATTCAGCATCTTCGCCAAGAGGAAAATCGCCCAGTAACAGGTGAAACCACATAAACAAAAGATCAATGCACAGTGCATATCAACATAAAAACTGTGAGTTATAGCATGCGACTAGTGTCCTACAGTGGACTCGGGTCCATCGTCATCGTAAACGTCATCTATATCCTCAACGTCACCGTCACCCTCCCCTCACTCCACTCACACCAAAAACACAACGGCTTAAGCAAAATATGTATGCGCCCATATGCAGGCTAAAACACACCGGCCTTGATGGAGCATCGGAGCACAGCAGGACTGAACTGCGATGACGACGGGTGAAGGCATTTCCTCGGTGCATAACATTAGGAAAGGCGAAGCCAAAGTTTTGGTTGGGCAAGTTCAGGGTCGGGAAGGGGGCACAGCTTCCACAAAATCATAGCAATCGAAAACAATGTCCTCTGATCAAGCACGCGCATTGATGTAGTCATGGTGATTGCCGAGTCTAGTCAGTTACCACGCACGACACGAAGCAAACTAAAATGCACAACAGATCACATACATGAATAAACGCAATCAGGGGTGTCGATTTTTTAAAAACATCGCGGGGCCGAAGTGTCAATGCAATAGAGCCCCTCCACCCACAAAAAAAAGCTAATCGGACTTCTGTAACTTCATTTTCAGATTTCAGAAATGTTATTTTGATTTTACGATGCTAATGTTATTCAGCATCATCACTAAAAGGCAAAATCGCCCAACATGTGAAGTCACATGGGTAACAGAGCAGTGCACAGTGCGCGCCAACATAAAAACACATGAGTCATAGCATGTGACTAGTGTCATACAGTGGGCTCGGGTCCATCGTCACCGTCACACACACCTTCCCCCCACTCCAACAGCAATAAACACACAACGGCTTAACAAAATGTTTCAGCGCCCGTACGCAGGCTAAAACACACCGACCTCGATGGAGCACCCGAGCACAACAGCCCTAAAATGTGATGACAATGGGTGGAAGTATTTCCTTGATGGCTAACATTGGGGAGGGGCGAATCCGAAGTAGTGGTGGAGAAGAGTTCAGGGTCGGGGAAGGGACACAGCTTTCACAAAAGCGGGAGACATCGAAAACAATGTCCACTGATGCATTGATGAAGTCACTGTGATCGCCGAGACTGGTTAGCCGCCACGCACGACACCAAGCAAACTGAAATGCACGACGGATCACAGACATCGATCGGTGCAATCGTTTTCCTATTTGACCTTTTTTCTACAACAGTCTGAAAACTCCGTCCATACCCAATGGCGCAGGGAAGGGCAAGCATGTTTAACACTGGGTAAGTGCCTCTCCGGTCACGGCCAAATGTCCGAGGTCAGCTCTCGAGATTCCCAGAAGGGCCAACCGATGGTTTTGCAATAGATGTTTCGGCTCAAATGATATCTTTGTCTGGGTCGAAAATATAAAGGAGAAAACTTAGAAAAATGCGAACAGTGGCAAAAATAAAGTCTCCAACTCGGCGGAATTGGGATGGTCCCGGCCACGAGCGTTTCGCAACAGGACCATGTTTTACCGCAACCCCGTTGGCACTTGTAATTTTCTGCATCCTCGCGGAAGGATCAGTGTTCAGTTTCCCATACCTTTCGTAGTTCCTGAACCAAGCCATCCTTTCCTTTTTGACTGCAATGACAATTTCCACTTTTACTTCCCTTTCTAAATTGACTTTGGATGGGTCAGAGGGTAATATTCCAATGTCTCAACTGCCGCCATTCGCAGTAATTGCAGCATACCGAAGCAAAATTCAGATCATAATGTTCTTGCATCAAATCAAACAATTCGGATGTCTCGAAATATTAAGTAAGGTCAAGGATAATAAACTGAGGTCAGTTCACATTCCGTCTTCTCATCGTTCTGCACTTTCCATGGAGAACATGATAAAAGTGTGGTATGGGTATTCTGCCTCGAAATACCTGAGAAGACGAATCACGTAAGATCACGTCGAGTGTCAAAATATTATACACTGTTGTCTCGTGTGTGGTTGGAATTTGTGTGCACGTCAGCTGCTTCGGCTATATTGCACACGTACTGTCGTCTTATGCCGTATGCTACTGTTTCTTGCAGTCAATTTTGAATTTGGTTTTAGAGTTACGAAAGTAGTGCTACGTGACACTGGGTGGACAACCAATGACCCGACATCGGGTAACCGGACCAATTTTGAAGGTAATAATGGCAGAGCTGTGACGAATAGGGAAATATTAATGCATGAAATATATTGGTACCTGTTGATGGTAAGGTGACTGGTATGATGCCGGAAAGTGGTAATTAATGTATAGATGGAGGACTTGTGTTTCAGGGCGCGTCGACGGCCTTGGCCATTTTGCGCCCATATACCTAATGCATAGAAAACTGCTCGGAGAGAAGATGCAAAGCCGGAACTAATCGCACGTCGTCCACTTCGACGGACCAGAACCGTGGAGTACACACCTTCTACCAGGGCTGGATTTGTACTTTGTAATCCTGGATGAAGAGAAGACAATTGCTGAGTGACCGAATACAGATATTTTCCTTCGAACCTGTGACTTTAGAATCTCACTTCGCAGTCTCCAGTGAATTCTGAGCACATTACTACTGAACAGATAATTGTCGAAGAGCACCATAAAACCTCCGAATGGAAAGGACGAGAGGATAATTTGTTAAAGATGATAATGTTGTGGATGGCAAAATACAGAAACAGCTGAGTCGTGGAGCACGCCGTCCACTGTGGCAGACTGGGGCCATATAATACGTCATCAACCTTGGTGGACCTGAGCCGTGGAGTACACCGTCCACTGTGGAAAACCAGAGTTGGGGAGCACACCGTCCACTGTGGCGGACCAACGCCGTGGAGCACACCGTCCACTATGGCGGACCGGGGCTACGGAGCACACCGTCCACTGTGGCGGACCGGGGCTGCGGAGCACACCGTCAACTGTGGCGGACCGGGGCTGCGGAGCACACCGTCCACTGTGGCGGACCAACGCCGTGGAGCACACCGTCCATTGTTGCAGGCCAGGGCCGTGTAGTACACTGTCCACTGTGGCAGACCTGGGTTGCGGAGCACACCGTCCACTGTGGCGGACCAGGGCCGGAGAGTACACCGTCCACTGTGGTGGGCCAGGGCTGGAGAGCACACAGTCCACCGTGGCGGACCAGAGCCGCGGAGCACACCGTCCACTGTGGCAAACCGGGGATGCGGAGCACACTGTCAACTGTGGCGAGCCAGGGCCGAGGAGCACACCGTCCACTGTGGTGGACCAGGGCCGGAGAGTACACTGTCCACTGTGGCACGCCGGGGCTGTGGAGCACACTGTCAACTGTGGCGAGCCAGGGCCGAGGAGCACACCGTCCGTTGTGGCGGACCAGTGCCGTTGAGCACACCATCCACTGTGGTGGACCGACGCCGTGGAGCACACCGTCCACTGTGGCGAACCTAGGTCGCGAAGCAGTCCGTCCACTGTGGCGGACCGACACTGTGGAGCACACCGTCCACTATGGCGGACCAGGGCCGAGGAGCACACCGTCCACTATGGCGGACCGGGGCCGAGGAGCACACCGTCCACTATGGCGGACCGGGGCCGCGGGGCACACCGTCCACTTGGTTGGGTTTCTCAATTGCAATGGCAACGCCAATAATACTTCAGCCGAGACCACGTGCCACTCTCTCTCTCTCTCTCTCTCTCTCTCTCTCTCTCTCTCTCTCTCTCTCTCTCTCTCTCTCTCTCTCTCTCTCTCTCTCTCTCTCTCTCTCTCTCTCTCTCTCTCTCTCTCTCTTTCTCGCTTGTTCGGGGTGAACTGCATCCACGTGTGCGTCCATCCCCTTGAGCGTAGTGTCCCCACGATGATTGATTGATTATTTGGGCTTAAGGGCGCGCCGACTACGAGGTCATTTAGCACCCTAAACCAAGAGACAGAGCATGCAGTGGAAGACCCCAGGTTCACCCAGACCCAAGGTGCACACTTGCAAATCAAGCATCAGGTCATGCTAATTGCATTCTTCGACCAGAAGGAAGGGTCAGACAGTCAAACAGGAAATCCTCAATCGCCTCTATGAGCGGGTTTTGCGCATCAGGCGGGCACTGTGGAGTGCTCTGGGTTTCATCACTCACATTCACACTTGGAGTGGATCGGAGTTTAGGGGCGCGTCGACATCTAGGCAGGGGTAAAAAAAACCATCAAGTTGGTCGCCGACCAAACCGAAGCAATCGTGCGTGGTCTCCTACCCAAAAAGCGTACTAGGAGGTAAATGAGCAATATTAGCATGTGGCACTTTGCCTTCGAATACAAATTCGTTGCTGCTCTTTGGTTGTCCTGCAACCATGAAGCATCTTTATCTTTCGTACACACGGAAGATAAACCATGCATTGATTCCGATCAATATACCGGGCACATTAGCAGTTAAACAAAAACACGTTAAATTGATTATGACAAAGAGCCTTCGCCAGGCCCCATCTTATCGACTGTAACAAAAACTAGCAACATACGGAATGTCGTGCCCAGCTAAATCCGCTTGGTCATTCTGGCTCCAGTTTATTGTTGTATATGGAATGTCGTGCCCAACTAAACCCGTTCGGTCATTCTGGCTCCAGTTTATTGTCGTATATGAAATGTCGTGCCCAGCTAAATACGATCAGTCATTCTGGCTCCAGTTTATTGTTGTGCACGTTAAACAAAGTATTGTGCACATGACTCGCCACCCCAGTTATAACAAGTTGCCTTTTTGCCCCTCCACACATGAAAGAGAAAAATACGGACTGGATGTTTATTGGCCAATGGCTGAATCAATTCACATAAACAAATTTTGCACTGGTCGAGCTTCAGCAATATTTAACATGCGGATTTCAATTGTGGTAAACTTATTGTGCGTTTTATTTTGCCTGATGGCAACAGTTACGGTCAAGGGTGTGTATTCTCACAATAAGCGCGCGAGACGTTTTTTTTTTTGGGAGCAAAACTATGGGCTAAACTATGATTTTTCAAGTGGTGAGAAACGAAAAATGAGCTGCCACAAATAAACAATTTGGCATCATATTCAAAATCATAAAACTGTGGGCAGTTCCTCAGAATGTGCGTTGTGCACAATTGCGGTGAGACATAAGCGATTTCCCAGGTGCGTTTTACTAACATGAAATATCCACTCGATATTTCCACACATTCATACGATCATAACCAATTCCAAGAAACTGAGTGTGTTGCAAGTCTAGAACACCTCTGTCCGAGCACGCGCAAGGGCAACACTAATTATATATCTTTGGAAGTCCCTTCAAATATATTCAAATGCTGATTTATCCTCTGCCGTGAATCCCATGTACACAGATCCAGTAGAGAAAGGCTTGGTTAGATAGTGTATCACACAACCACGACGAACGTTTAGACAGCGGTTTGTGAACAAACCGCTAACTGCCCCTGGTGGGCTAACTGCCCCTGGTGGCAGTTAGCCCACCACCGGCGGAGCCGCGCCCAGCCCGCGCGCAGCGCCAGCGGCGGGAGATGCAAAACAAAACTGTTGCACGTAGCACAGATGAGTCGCAGGAGATAACGGCGACATCAGCGAAGATGAACAGCATTGAGGCGCGGTTGCAGGGTACCACGGCGTCTGCTACAGCTGACCGGCGCTCAGGCAAGCGGCGCGGCTGTGCGAGAACTTCAGCGACAGTTCTGCGAGATTCACACCCTGTACCCGCACGATCAGTGCAGAACCACAACGGCAGGAGGCAACAGCAGGTGACGCCACAGGCGTACCTCCCCCGCCGATGGAACGCCGCAGCTCCAGCAGCAGCTGGCTCTGAATAACTAATAATAACATACCTGGATATATACGTATATATAGAACATTGTCATTGGTGCATGTTGCCATTCAACTGGGCAATGCACCATTTTCC
Organism: Imbricaverruca yamaguchii; assembly: GCA_034440575.1. Lineage (NCBI taxonomy): Eukaryota > Metazoa > Arthropoda > Thecostraca > Neoverrucidae > Imbricaverruca > Imbricaverruca yamaguchii. The sequence continues at coordinate 13,248 of JAOTOL010000848.1, read as the reverse complement.
CCCAGGTGAAGAAAGACACCCTGAGTGCTTCACGCCTGCACAATAATAAAGAGGTCAAGGGGTAAGCATTTAGTTTTATACCATGTGAATTACTGTGTGGAAAATTCCATCGCAAAGTATTATGGTGAAGTCAAACACAATTGGCAATCAATAATGGTGGAAATGCACCTTTTTGACGGTATTATGGGTTGTGCTAAGTTATGTGTTGTAGGCCATATCAACGTTAAACAAAAAGCTTAGGACCCACAAATTGTGCAGCATTATTCAGCCGCGGAACCATAACAAAATGAGTTGCCCTGAAATTGATCAACACCTTATACACCAAGTTGGGTCACACTTTTTTTGTCAATTTGGGTTACATAACCAAACCCAACCATTGGGCCACAGGGTGAAATGCACACCAAAGGGACAGAACACGATTAGCTGACTATTGCAGATAAGAAGTATGTGGTGCCACATATGTTGCAAACTTCCATAATTTGCAGGAATTTGTTATTTAGCCATCACATTATGAGGGTTATATTGCATGGCAACAGGGACATCACAAATAAAAGTTAAACAAAAAACTTTCACAAACGCAACACCACAAACTTTTCAGCAATGAAGTGTCCTGTTTACTGTGGGCAATAAAATGTAACTTTAAGGTAAAAAGTTTGTTTTGTAATATGCATGTCTCCATCATCTTGAAACATCAGAAATAGGTGAAACTAATTCCTGGAGAACTGCCATTATTGCAATATTCAGCAGCATTGGTTTCCACAAATTTTGAAAAGAACAGATGAGTGAATAGGCACTGGAAAACATCTGGACAATTGATAAATATCTGAGGATCTGTGCACTGCTGCAGATGTGCATTCAGCACTGAATAGATCCACTGAAATTGTGGTTGTCTGGTCTGTCTGCTCACCATCACTGAAAATTGATGAGGGTGTGGGCAGAGGAGCCTCCTCCCTTACACAGTGAGCAGTGTCACCAGGTGGGCGTGCTTGAAGCACAGATTATTGCAATCAGGAACAGTAAGAATAAAATTGCGCAATTTGGAGTTATGTGATCAGCCAGGAGTGGATCCAGGAGGGCAAATTGGGTCATGACCCCCAAAAAGCGAAAGAGGGATCCAGTCCCTCTTTTGCCTCACCCCAAAGGATATCAATACTTACATCTCCGGACAGCATGTACCACACTGCTCCCTCCCCCATCCCAGGATCAAAACATGGAATACATGGGGCCTAACTAGACATCACATTCCCCCCCCCATGATTGGAACATTGCATACCAGCAGGGTCCCATCAGACATCACTCCCCCCCTATAATGACATATCAGCTGGGGCCCCAGCACAGCATGTGCCCACCTAGCCCAAACTGGGTCCCCCTGGGTGGCTCTCTGGATCCACCTCTGTGAACAGCCATCCCAAAATCATTATGCCTAGTTAAACTTGGTAGCCAGGTTGTAAAAGACTAACAGTGCCACATATATCCAAACCCTATCAATACTAGGAGTCGTTCATTTATATATGGAAAGAAGCCTAGCCTATTTAGATAGGGAAATAAGCAGCCTTTGTATTTTGCCACTTTTCCCCCTATGATTATATATAATATCATTACTTTCATTTCTGGCTAATTAGTGGCACATATTTTTGCCCCTCATCCAGCTAGACCACTGGCCACTTGTCCCCAGCTGGGTCTCTGATGGATATGTCTTCTTGGCCCCACAATCACCATGCTGCTTTTTTGTGTGTGCTGATAAATGCTTTGTTCAGAGCCTGCCCATGTGCACCCATCATACCCACACTTGCACACCTTTCTTGTCCTCTTTTTTGCTGGCTTATCACCATCACCATCATCAACCCTCTATTCTTCTTCTGCAATTCCAAATCCCAACTTTGTTTGCTTCATTCTGTAACAATTAGGGCACAATGTGAATAAATTCATGCAAGATGTAAGATGGAGCAAATAATGAAAACTGGAGCCCACACCTTCCAGGAGAGGCAGGGGGAGGGCAGGACAATGTCAATAAATGCATGACTTTTTGGGTGTGAAACAAATGGTAACCATTGACATTTTAACCTCCATAGGCCACTCATTTCACCTTTTATGATTGCATATGAGACAAATTATAAAATTTTGGTTTAGCTTTGGATACAACATTTGAAAACACCACACTGTGATGGATAAATTGTTTTCCTTTGTATGTTGTCACATTTATCAAACATTTTGACCACCATCCTGGACTGGTACAATTTATGGGCACTGGGATGGGGGTCAGCATGTGATGCTTCACTATACACAAATGATCAACAAATGATCTACAGCATTCTTGAGCTGTCAATGGTGGATAGCTGGAACAAACCCCCAATGGGGAAAGCTTAAAGCAAATTTGAATGATTTTTAGAGCAATCCACAGTATGTCCTCACAAAACTCACTGATATTTTCTTGCTATTCTGGCTACTATGATGTATGGGAAAGTGGGGCATGGCAGACCACCCTCTCCCCTGCCATAGACTTTTACCAAGCCAGATTTCATTTGCCTTGTGGAAAGACCCATGAAGTGTGCATGCTTTTGGCTATTTCAGATCTTGTCTTAAGCTTTAATCTTGTGTCATGATTTTAAAATGTTGTTTTTCCACTTTCTGATACAATTTCTTCAATACACAGAAATGTGTAAATCTTAACAACTAGGTAAGACCGATTTTTGTCTCTAATACCTATGTTCCCTAAAATCAAAATTTGAGTGCTAAACAAGCTTGCAGTAGCTAGGAGTTATACTTTACAAAAATAACCCCAAGACAAATCCCAGATCCCAAGCTTCACTTTTGGGCAAAGTGGACTGCCCATTAGAAAGCAACCCATTGTTTGCAGTGGCAGATCCAGTTCCATTTTGTGGGTGCAATAGGTGGTCATAGCAACCCACGAAATATATTACATTTGTCCCAGATTGTTATTTTGGGATACATTTCAGATTGAGAATCAAATAGTAAATTTCTACCTCCCTGGACATGCCTATGCCACTAAAGTGCAGCTTCCTTTGCTGAAATTGCTTGCAACTCCTATTTCTAAGACAAGCTACCATGCACAAGTCACAAAATATGTCCCTTGACATTTACATTTAACACAAATGGCTTGCAATTGAAATGGTCCACTTTGCCCAACAACTTTGAAAATATAAAAATTGAGGTGCCCTCATTGAGCAGGGATTTCAGTTTTGTTATATAAAATATAGATAAAATTTCCACTTCAAAGAAAGGATAACAAGGTATTGGGTTCCATCAAAGAGTTGGTCATACCTCCATATGACATCTCATCTTAGACTTAAAGGATGTCAAACCTTAGGTGGTCTGCTTTGCCTCACTCTTCCCTACCCATGGTTTGTGAGCCTTAGAAGTGTGTGGCCTAGAAGTGTTCTGAATTTAAGCCAGCTTGAATAATAATAGGCCACTGTCTGGCATAAATTCAATTTAAGCCAACCTTTTTCCCATCCCTATGTTAAATGTCACCATTAATTTGGCCTACTCTTCCCTGATCATTTACACACCTGTCCATAAACTTTTGTCTGAGGGAATCACTAGGTGGAGCATAACTCATGCATTTACATGGGGAAATAAGCATAACATGGGAGAGCTGGTTAAAAATTCATCAAATTAGTGTAGAGGAAGAAGGGGGGGGGTTCTGAACACTTAAGGCACCATGCAACAAATAGCTCTACTGCTGCTTTTGTATGGCTGATCCAGCAATTCTACTGTGTTTACTGAAAACAAAAATGAACAAGCTATCCATATTCAAAAAGGTCCTTTCAATTGAAATCCTCTAACCACTTATAAAGAGGAACCTTAAAATACATAATTATTTTGTAGTTAGTTAGTTAGTTATTTGGGTTTTCGGGCGCATCAACTGCAGTGGTTATACAGCGCCCAGCATTATTTTGTAGTGATATGCTGTATTCTGAACAGAAAAATGTTGCTGTGCAGGAATACCTCACTGTAACAATTGCAGTACAAGCTATTAGTGGTGACTGAAATATGCTGGTGTAATTGCAAAAAAAAGTAAATCGCTTCCCTATGGTTTTCTTAAGCCAACTGCTCTTTGAAGCCAAAAATCATGCCTGTGAACTTTGCATGCTCTGTGCACAAAGAATTAGTAGAACCATGTAATCAGACATTCATATTTTGGTAGAAACAAGTCAATCATTTCTGAATACCATAATGTTTTTGTTATCTATGTACTCAACATGATGAGGGCAACATCAAAAGGTAGGTGTTAAGGAACATAACATGTTCAGATACCCCCATACAATCCCCCCTACACCACCCTCTTCCATAACTGAGTCACTTTTAAACTTTTAAAAATTAAATTTATACACAGATTATGTTGCATTTGGATGTGATGATCACCAGTGGTGGATCTACAGGGCCTGTTTAGTGAGGACAAATTTTGGGGAGGCAAATGTTAAAAACAGACGAAAGTGCCAAAAACATTGATTTAAAGAAAAATCTGGCAGTTTAGTGGGGGAAGGGGGCAATTTCCCATTTTGCCCTAATATAGATCCACCACTGCTTATCACAAATATGTTTTCACTTAAACAACTTTCAGCTACATCAAATCGACATTGAAGTTTATGCTGCATGGACAGCTTTTCCCCATTTACTAACATGGTAGGGAGATAGTGCATGAATGCACCAGACACTGTTGTCAGCACCAGAGATAGGCAGGCTCAGTTGCAAATTTTACCTGGCTTGATATGGAGGGGGCAAGGCTGGCACAAATTCCAGAAACATAGGTGGGAAAGTAGGTGGAGAATGGTTGGCAGGATGTTTGACATGATACGAAGATGTTAGAAGAGATTCACTGGCAATATTATTTCTTTAGATTGGTTAAAAAGATAAAACTTAGTTTGACCAGTTTATATTATAAATTATGATCAAGCACACAAGCATCAAGCACTCATTGCTTGAAAATGATTTATAATAGAAACCAGTCACACTAAGATTTCTCTTTTTAACCAATCTAAAGATCTAATATTGACAGCGAATCACTTCTAACATTCATATCATGTCAAGCATAGCTGATCTTTCTTTCATATGGCCTACAAATTGTGGTGGATGGTTATTTCCGCCCCCCCCTCCAATCCACCAAATTTTATGTAATGCCTGGAGGGAACAGACAACAGGTAATGCCTCTTTCTTGGATCATTCCTCATACCAGAAGTGATCTCAATGAATTTTAATGGGTAAAAATTGAGCCCAACAGTTTGACTTGAAGTTCACCAAAATCAGCATGCATATCGCCTGGTTATCTACGGTTCGTTCCAAGTTGAACGGACGCACCAAACCATTTAAGTTTCAGTAATGGCACAGGCTTTTCTCACCTTCAGGTACATATATGTATAGATGAAATCATCAAAGCTAGATAAAAACAGGTTTCCACTCCGACCATACCCATTCACTAACAATTAGGCCACCACTTCTGTTCGTTCAACAAATGTCCACTTCAGCGATTCCCTCCTCACATTCAAAATCGAAATCACTTCCTTCCCAGCTCAGCTGCCCTTTCCCGACTATTTTCTGTTGCTAGTTCCTACTAAGACACGGCGCGGCGACCAGCCTGCGACCATTTGTCGGTGATTCTCGCCTTTTTTGAGCCCATTGACTTAGCACGGGTGGTCTCATTGCGACCACCGATAATCGCCGACGGACCGCGGTGTCCGCCGTGGATATCTGGTATTTTTGGTACCGTAAATCTGGTATATTAAAAATATATGCTAGATTGTTAAGATGTGCTAAATTAGTATTTGAAGGGCAGCTTTTTTCATGTTAGAAGCACACCTACGACAAGGCTGCCTTCATGGGCTGCAGTCTGCGGAGTTTGATCGGACAGAGCCCAGAAGAGGTGCCACTTTTTAAAGTATAACGGTCCGGCGAATGGAAGCAACATAAAAGCACGTCCTTGATTTCTTGGGTTTTGCGTGTGTTAGTCTTCGCTGTTGGTCTCTCAAATCAGCTTAACCTTAGCGTGTGTGGTCTCCGACGACGTCGGCAGATCGGTGACTTTTTTGACCCCTGCATCTAGGGTCATTTTGCACACTTACGCATGATTTACACTCCAAAGTTATCCAGGCAGTTTGTGGAATGGCAAGCATGTGATATATTGATAGGCAAGGTAGCCTAGTATGCACCAGGGAGACCATGTAATTCAGAGTAAATAAAACTTTTGCTGCAATACATACCTTCTTTCACAGGATGCTTTGGAGATGGATGTGCTCCAGAAGTTTGGTCAGGGTTGGAATTGGAGGTGGATGGAGCAGCACTGTGAAGGACAACATATGGTTCAAAGGATGCTTCTTTCTGTTCATATTAACAATACAGGTAATGAAGCAATACTCTCACTACTGGACATTTATTGTGTCCTGAATGAGCAGTAGGATCATGATGGGTTCTTGTGATATAGACAACAGAAATAATGGCATGATGTACCTTTTAGACTCCAGTGGGAATGGCGGATTCGCCCATAAGTGAATTTTTAAGCTGACTGATATATCAATTAGGAGGAAATCTGCAGGTATAAATCAATGCAATAAATAAAGGCAAGGAATATGTTGCATATTACTACTGTGCAGGTTTACCAAGTGCTGTGACATTGCTCCTGGTTTTGGGGAGGAAGTATTGTTTGAAAGTTCTGGGCAAATGTAATGTTTGTCCATAACTTTGTGGGCTCATTGATGGGGAAACAAAACATTTGCCCATAAATGAGCCATTATGTGTGCCATCCCACTTCACATGCAATTAAGAATAATGAGACAAACACTTTACAAGCGTTGATAATGCATTTCTTTGTCATCAGCTTCAAACATGACTCAAGAAGATATTTTGAAATTGAAAAAGAATGGGCTGCAGCTAACCCAAATTTTGAGCTGGGGCCTGACAGTCCAGTCTGAAAAACATAAAAGTCCAGTCTGAGCTATGCCATCCCTACAACATCCTCACTCACTGAGAGATTTGGTCAAGCACTCAGGACACCTACCAGTAATCTGAGTCTCACCTTTTCTTAAAGTGAACTTTCAGCATCCATTTACATAGTCAGTGCCTTTGTATATTGTTTGTCATTGTCTTAACTGGATTTATGTTAAATGATTTATGCAAAACTATGTTAACTATAATTTATGCAAACATACAATCTCATTTGGCCCTGTGCATTCAATCTGGAAGAAAGCTGGCTATTGAGATGTTGGAATGAGAAGATAAACACACTGTAAAAGTCTGCACATGCATCAAATAGAAGTGTGCATGCATGAGTGGCATAGCAAGCACAATGTTGGAAATCAGGTGGGAATCACACTTCCTGAAGCCATAGGCCACCAAAGGCCATAGGCCTGAGGCTACCAAATGTTACTGATGGCACAGATCTCCCAAATGTGTACCACTGGTTGCTAAATGGTTAAGCCCTCAGGGTTAAGATAAGTTAGTTCAAGTTATTTTATCTTGTAATTATCATTCAGTACTAGCTTGACATTGGGGCATATATTGTGTGATACCTACTGTACAATTGCCAGTTAGCTTATATAGTCAGGTATGTATAGCTAGGCTGGCAAAATTGATGGTGATGGTACCACCAACATATTTACCGCTTGCTCTGGATAAACATGTTAATTGTTGGCTGCCCTGCACGCTTCATCTTGCTGAGTCAACAAACTGGGATGACACAAAGCTCTGACACAAAATGACTCGAAGCTCTGAAATCATCACCAACTTAATCAAATCAACTGAGTAAAACCTGCACATCAACAATTTATGTCAGCAAGCCCCTTGAATAGGTAGAAGTACAGGAACAACAGAACAGTTCATAATTGGCATATCAGGTATATCCTACTGGTTGGTCACAAGATCAAACAAAATATAGTCATAGAATCCAACTTTGATTTTAAAGTTGTGGAATGTTGCAAATGACTGGTCACTGCAGCATTCATAAGAAGACTTTCTTAACACATTTTGCATTACTGGGCTGAGGTCATTCATGAGATGAGCAAATCATGTGTTGTAAATACAAAAGAGTTCATGATATATCAAGATAGCTTTTTGTAAAAAATAAAATCTAACATTTTTTCCTTTGACAATTTTCTCTAAATAGCAGGTCATTATTGTACTTGACATCATGTACACTGTGAAATTTATAATGTGATTTGCATCCTTAAAACAAAAAGGAGGTTATGCCGAGACCACAAAGTATGGAATGGCTTCACAAGGAGAACCAGCAGCTGGAAAATACACAATGAAACTCATTTGGAGGCCAAACATCCACACCAGGGAGATTGAATGCATAACCCAAATGAAAAAATGGCCCCCAACAGGTTCGGGCGCCCAGTGGCCGCTTGGCGCACCTGCTCTGCCGACAGCACGCCTGCTTCCAGCAGCTGGTCCAGGGTCGCGGCCTTCTTCTAAATAAACAGATTGAAGTTAGAAAATGGACTTCCAGACCATGAACCCACCCCACCAAAATGTTGGCTTCGTCCCTCCCTAATGTTAGGCACCAAGGAAATACCTTAACCCATCGTCACCACAGTTCAGGCTGGCTGTGCTCAGTGTGCTTTAACCTGCATATGGACGCATAAATATTTTATTTAAGCTATTGCGCGCTTGTTGGTGTTTGGAGTGAGGTGAGGGCGAGTGACATTGACTATGAAGATGACGGTGCCAATGGCATTGCCGATGACGATAGACCCAAGTACACTGTATGCTACTGTAGTTGGATGCTAGAACTCACAGTTTTATGTTGACATGCACAGTACACTGCTCTTTTGCTTGTGTGACTACCTGTTACTGGACGATTTTTCCTGTTGGCAAGGATGTTGAATACACATAAAAATGCACATCAGAAAAAAATCAGAATGATTGAGGTCTGAAAATATAGTGGGCGAAATCCGATAAGTTTTCTTTTGTGGGGGGGGGTGAACTTTGGCCCCCAAATAGTTTTATTTAAATCGACATCCCTGGGCAACTTAATATTGTTTTACAAACATTTTGCTCTCTAGCCAACGTGAGTATTTTTCATGGACATTAGTGGTCATAACATCTTAATCCAATGAATAAATGTAGCATTGCAACATTCCTAATTCCTACCATATCAATACTCGCTTGATCAAATGCAAAATATGTTACAACACCAAATGGTCACAGGCAATGCACACGCACATGGAGACAGTGGCCACAGTACGTCAGATTCGTCGCAGACGCCGCCACACGATGCTCTTGACTTATGGCTAAGTATTTTTGCTCCCGATACACTTTCAATTCGAAATGAAAAGAGGAGGCGCACCAAGGCATATTTGATGTGTTTTTATACAACATTTTTGTACAAACAACTTTACGTTTCACAATGACAGCTTCAGAACATCGTTTGTATTTCTAGGATTTCTGAGCATCCTAGTGATGTGCAGGGGGTGCTGTCCCTTCAGCGGCCATAGGGCCACTTTAATTTCTGACGTCATTGGTCAGACATTTCTTGCGCATTTACTGCGCCAGACCACAACCGTCGTTTCAAATCTCTGGCGGTGGTGCGGCTGCGTGCGTTATATTATAGGCTTTTCTGGTCTTTGACTAGCTCTGCTCTGAGGCTGAGTGCTCGTAGTAATGGGATACTGCTCTGTGGCTAAGTGTGCTTCATCGTTCAGGAAGAATCCTGACATCTCGTATTTTAATTTTCCGAAAGATGCTAAAAGACGCAAAGATTATATTCCGTCCGTGAACATTCCGACAAGGTATGGAGTCATCTGTTCATTTTAAGCACTTAATTAAAGTTATGTTACTTGCTTTGGCAACCGGCTTGAGGCTATTTGTATAAATGCTCAATGTTTCAAGTGGGTAATTCTAATTTAATATTTATTGTAAATAAATATTGATAAATAGATAATAAATATTAATCTTTATTGGTTTATAGAACATTTCTACCTGCAATTAACTGCATGTATTTTTTGTTCATGCCTGCCTTAGTATGCAGACTGAGGTTCAGACTGCAGTATGCAGACTGAAGTAACCCATGCAAGAACTTGGATTTAAAAACATCAAGTTGGTTGATTACCAGCAAGTTAGGTCAGTTGTATTGAGTTTATGCTGGTGATGGCTCAAAGTAATGATGGGAGTCTGCCAGTCTGTAGAATGTGAAGCACCAAAAACATGCTTTGAGTTTGGTTATATTGCAACACAAACAATGTGTTAAAGAAATGTAACTTAGCCTTGGAAAAACACTTAGAAAAAAAAAACAATCAACTCACCCCCAAGGTAAAATTTTAAGAATAATTTTCTTCTTTAAAATATTACAAATTTAAAATTACATAAGGTAGTTTGACATCTTCAGCTTTATGATGGCATAATATGTGTAATGCTTGTTGGAATATTTTAATGCAGAAAAATGATGTATATTTCGATGTTTATCCCCATTGCTTGTCTGTTTTAAAAAGTCTACATTCTTGCTGGGGTGGCTTCATGAACCAGGGTCCTATTGCTCATCAGGGATTGGTGCATAAACCCTTGTCTCACCACAATGAGTTCCACAGGCACAGGCAATGAGCTCTAGTTCAATGGCAGAATTTTGACCAAGAGTTTAACATGCTGTCAATGCACTGACACTGCTGCCAATAGCATAGCATAAACATAGCTTATTGGATCTATATGTAACTCTTCCTTCATCTTTGCAACAGGGAGGAGAGAACAGCTGCTTTGGAGAGGTGTCAGCGCCATACTCATAGGGAGCAGAAGCAGACTGTTGACAGTGTGCTTGGTGATAGGTCAAGTCCAAATATACAGATGTCTGAAGCTGAGCCTGCTGCTGATGCAGATACTCATTCCCCGATGTGGTAAGTTATTATGGTGCAAATTCCATTTTTGGTAGTACCACAAGACAAAAGTAAGCACACCCAATCTTCAATCTGTCTTGCAACCAGTTATGAAATATGATTGATGCAGATGCACACTAAAGTATGACTTCACAACATGTCTTGTTGGTCCTGGTGTGTACCTATTTATGGAAATAATGGAAAAAGTATGTCTGATCAAAATATATTCTGATTGTTCTTTGTACTGTGATTATACTTACTGTGCTACAGTATGTTCATTACCAACAAAATGTTCTTCATTTTAATGAATCACTAAGATTGCTTTTAACATTTCACTCACCTTCGCCTCCAAAAAGCAAAAGTGATATATTACGCGTCGGCCTTGTTTTCCGATTGCAGTGATCTGTCTGAAGTAGACGACGTCCCAACGCTGCTTCAGCCTATGGCAGAAGTGCGGATTTTGACGCCTCTGGAGTGAAATCTGCCGGCTGCAGAGAAAGGTGGATCGGATGCAGCGTATCGTCGTCAGAGACGTCTGGCGTGGCGGCGCCAGAAGTCTGATCTGCTCCGCCGCAACAGCATCCTGCCGAAGAAGGCCGCGACCCTGACCAGCTGCTGGAAGCAGGCGTGCTGTCGGCAGAGCAGGTGCGCCAAGCGGCCACTGGGCGCTGAACCTGTTAGGGGCCAAGGCCGTCGCTAGAGCGCTGGGCCTGCGCTGGATCTGGTAAAAGGCCTTCGCGTATGTCAGCAACGTGCTAAATCTCCCTGCCGTCCATGACGACGCTGTCACGCTTGATACGGCTCCTTCAATGATCTCACCGGGCGTGACGGGGAGGCCGCCGCCGCGGTTCTGGAGGCGGGCCGTCCAGACCATGGAGCCCATCCAACGTCTGTGCGTCATCTCATTCGACGGAGATGAGCTCTGGATAAGTAGACGCTGTTATGACGCTGCAGGACCAGGTGCTGCCGGTGTCGAAGCTCCAGGTATGAAAAGAGTATTTTCTGGACGATGAGCCAGGGACTGTTGCATTTTTACGACGTTCGCATTGTTTGTAAGATAATTTTCACCCTCAATTAACCTATTTCCCAACTTTTGGCCGGTGATTGGCATTAAGCAATGCATTAATGCATAGCAACTTTAACGTGCTTACCCTATCACATAAATAAATTGTGTCTTACTTTTGTACATTGTATGTTGTCTCTTAACATAATGTTAATACCGTAATGTTTTACGTCCTTAACATTATGCCGGCCGTACCAACTTTCTCCACCAGTTTTGACAAATTTCGGTTAATTGGCAGCTGTGGCCGAAATAAAAGTAACGGTTGACTGGGAATCCAATATAACTTTCAACGGGAGGGTAGATGTCTTCCCACTGCTCTGTTTGGGTGATTAAGTAATTGCATGTCATGGATTGTTCCTTTATATTTTGCTGGGTAATGGGGGATTCGTGCATGTCAGTTGTGTGTTTGTTCAATGTTCAGAATCTCTAAGGCGTCAAAGGCGGTATCTGAATTCGGAAACTACTGCAGGTTCTCATGGTTCGCGGGTTGTGCGCACCTTGAAGCAGCCGCTGTTCTATGAACTGGACGCTGCCATGACTATCGAGAAGCTCTCCGTCGCCATCGCCAGACTGGAGACACTGGGCCTGAAGGTGGTCGCTTGCCGTGAGCGGGACATGGCCCCTTCGAACGAGGCCATGTGGAAGGAGGCCGGCGTCATCGTCCCTCAACCTGGATATCCGACCCAGTAGACCTAACTGCGGTACGTCCATGTCAAACTAGTTTGATGATGTTGATGGTGTTGTAGCTTTCCAGAGTCCCAAACAACAGTGAGTGTAATCGTAAATAGGCAAGCATTTCATTGCTGCATAAAATCGGTATTGTGGCATGCATAAACTTGATATCAGCTCCTCGACCCAAAGTTTGTTGTACCCTGTGGTAAGGATCATATGTTGATTCCACGTACACAACAGCTTATTTACCAGCATGCAGCTTTGGCTGGCATACTGTAATATTTCAATTGCTAATACATTTCGTTGTGTTTTGGAAGCTCCGGGGGTGGGGTTAATGTTTACCCCCACCACACCCGACCCCATGTTAATCAGAAACCTCCCATCCCCTTAAGAAAGTCTGGGTCTTTGCGGACCCGCCCCACCTCATCAAGCTGATGAGAGAGCCCACACAATGGCGGAGAACGGCGGCCTGATGGTGCCGAAGACCGATGGCCGTACAGCCCCGCTTAGCCGTCAGTGCTTAGAGGAGCTGCGTGGTTGGACAACGGCGAGCTGAGGCTTTGCCCAGAGCTCACGCGGTTCCACCCTGGAGGTAAGAAGGGATTCGGAGCAACTCATACTGCTCGCATAACCTGTATGGACTTAGTGTTTTTCTGTCAGATTCTGAATATAAGAAAGTTATAACTAATATAATAT